>OMLF01050838.1:0-14150 GCA_900302615.1 Holocentrus rufus
TAGGCAGGCAGGCAGGGAGGAGAAAGTGCTGGAAAGGAGCAGCGTGTGATCGCCTCGTCCCATGCAGGAAGCCACTCCTCCTCTGGCCTCCTGGCTTCATGCATGATTGTTATTAAAGACCCTCAATTCACTGAAGCTCTCATGAGAAAGACATGAGAAGACGAACACCCCCCCTCCCGCCTCCACAATTCTTCATGAATGCTCAAAGTGTGTGTTGTGTAGTAAGTGCGTGTGTGTGTGTGTGAGAGGGAGAGAGAGAGAGATGAAGACGCTCCACAATGGCACCAGCCATGTCAGTCCATTCTCGTCCCCAGTGCAGACAGTGTTAAAGGAAATGATGTGTGCATGACTGATCCACTGTGTTGTTGTCTGCCCACTTACCAGAAACTATTACTGAATGCATTTGTTTGGCCTCCATAGCATATCCGTTGATTTCCGCTCTAATTCTGAGTGGTGAGGTCGAGTTTTGGAAACACTCTTGTCACAGGATTTCAGTGTACAGTAATCAAAAATGTCTTACTTTCTCTGCCTGCTACAAAATGAACTCATCATTTAACCTAATCTTCATTTTATCTCCAACTTTAACTTTAACCAGACTGCATGCCTAAAATAATCCAAATTAGTGCTTAAAATATGCAAATATGCAAATATGTTATTAATTTAATCTGTGTGGCTAAGCCATCAAATGAAGCACCATGAAACATCCATGTGGCCTGACAGAGTGAAACCCAGAATGAAATCAGTTTCTAGTAAATGGAAAAATGAATGTGTAGAGGAAGACTTGATTTTTGTTGTCTCTTTTTTTATCTGAGGAAATGAAGACATCAGGGTCTTGGAGATTCATTCTCAGGATGCTTGGAAGCTGTGGGGCACACACACACACACACACACATGCACAGCACACAGATCTTGAAAATTACCCTCCAAGTGACAAATGAAAACCTGTCACTCCCCTGACCTTTTCTCCATTTATTAGAGTATAAAATATGAGCATTACATGCACAGCAGAAACCATCTTCTAATGGTGTCACAAGCTGTGTTTCCATCCAACTGTCACAGTGAATTTTATATAAATGTAGGGAATGTCGCAAAGTCTAAAAGGTGAATTTAAGATGTTTCCATCAGCTGGGTTGACATGAGTAAATAGGCTTCCTGAAAGTATAGAACAAATAAATAAATAATCCTCCAGACTCACAAATACACCAAAAATGAGGAGTTGTCTTTCAGGAATGTGTTTGCATTGAGTGAGGTGACATTTTTCTTTATAGTCAGGAGATGTTTACAATATTTCATATTCATAGTACAAAACAGACATGCTCTTGGAAATATTCTAATGTATCAACTAATGGTCGTGAACCCACAATAGACCACAATACTTTTCCACTGGATTGACATCAGTCATCAAGAGTAATGTTTCTTGGAAGTTGTAGTGCGCAGACATTTTGCCCACAACATTTCTCTGTGATTCCTTTATCAACAAATTTTTTCCACTCTAATCAAGTTTTAAATTTTGACGTATGAAGGAAATTGTATCCAATTTTCCATTCAATGTTTCTAATTTGATGCTCATAATTAGTAAACATAAAAATACCTGGATAATAAGTCATCTGCATGTGTGTGTGTGTGTGTGTGTGTGTGTGATGAGTGAGAGAGAGTATGTGTGTGGGTGGGTTGCATCTTGGCTAACTTTGCTAACTTAGTCATGACTTCTCTCCTACAGTGTGCAGTGTGGGAAGATGCAATAGCACATTTTGTTTGGATCATATTTTTATGTCTTTATAGTAGAGGGTGCTACTGAACACAGCGGCCGAGGTGCTTCAACAAGGTTTGATGAAATCTCACCGAGACTGAAGGAGTAAAAGTGAGGGAAAAGTGGGGGACCCAGGTGGCTTCGATTCTCATTGAGTCAAGTTTCATTCCTGGCAAGAGAAAAATGAGCATGAACAATGGAGAAAGAGAAAGAGAGAGAGAGAGAGAGAGAGAGAGAGAGAGAGAGAGAGAGAGAGGGAGATGCCTCGAAGGAAAGACAGGGAGTAAAAGCGGATAATGATGTTCTTAATTTAGAGACTCTTTCATGTTGTCTGTGCTGTTGTGTATTTGTGTTTATGTTTGTATGCATACTGTATGCATCTGGCTGCAAGAACTGAACTGAAATGAACTGAATCGATAGATAGATAGATAGATAGATAGATAGATAGATAGATAGATAGATAGATAGATAGATAGATAGATAGATAGATAGATAGATAGATAGATGGATGGATGGATGGATGGATGGATGGATGGATAGCTGTTGTTTTATCAAATGTTTTCCTTACAATAAGCAAAATGTCAGATGTTTTCAAATACCATAATATGCCGTATTGTTTCACATGTAAAAGGACTGAAACAATGAAAAGCTAACGTTGGCCTTGCAGTTAATGTTACTGCTGTGTGAGCTATTTTTAGAGCATGAATCTTTGGAGAGATATGTGTGTAGTATTTAGAAAAATGCGATATGCATCTTTGTATTTTGCATGACAACAAACAAAATGTACGGCTTGCAGAGGTTTAGATGGCTGTGCAAAGAATTTTGAGAGCATGGGCTTTAATTTGGACAAATGGATGAGATCAAATGAAAAACACTTCAATAGCGGAGCCTCCTGTAGTTCTTGTACAGCGATGGTTTTAAATGTTTAGGACTGAGAGTTTCACCTGGGATGCCAGGTGAGTGCAATTAACTGCACTTAACTAGCTGGCAGAGTCAAAAACCAAAAGCACTGTGGTTCCTGTGGTCCAGACCTGAAACCCACTGCTATAGTCCTGTATATATCTGGAGCAGGAGTCTCACAGCATGGAGTGCCAAGGCTTTGCAGGTCTTTGTTGCAGCCAAACACAACACAGGTGTTTTCACTGATTAGCATTATGCTGCATTGATTTCAACTCATTAAAAACCAGCTCCCACTTGTGAAAAAACAAACAAGCTTGAAATTACAAGTTGGAAATTTGGCTGTCATTTCAAATTTCCAGTTTCTCCAGTTTCAGTTCCACTGATGTCAGAGCACACATCAGTTGAACTTTATGTGTGTTAATGTATATATACACACAAAGGACAGATGGCACATGGGCCGGAACTTAACCCAGGCAGCTGTGCACCTGGGTTAAGCATCCCATCTTTGCTGGTTGAGAATTTAATCAATATAAGAATGTTAATTTACGACTTAAATACAGTAAATACTAATCAGAATGAATGCAACATAAACCAGAGAGCAGATACTAATAGTGAAATCTCCTGTTTGCTTGGAATGAAAACCTGCAGATGATTTGAGACCTCTGATTGGGAGATAGAAGCCATGAACACTTGAAAAATAAGCCACATGTTTGGTGCTAATCATGGCTACATGGGGCCGCCACCAGTTTCGGTCATAATGACTGTGATTAGCATTCTGTGGAGCGTTTACTTCAATTGACGTTTCATATTCCATGCACTGTTCCTTCCTCACCCTGTGACCTTTCTTAAGTGGAGTACAGACACTATGGATTGTTAATGAATGAAACCCAGTGGCTTCCATATTCATTAAGTCTTTAACTTGTTGCTGGAGGGAATAAGTCTCAAAGCACACAGCACTGGTAAGGCAACAAGTGATGCTGAATAAACCTTTAGTCAGAGATTCATGTAAACTGATGTGAAAGGAAACAACATACAGCTGATGCCAATGAAGTCTGTCCTTGTTTTGGCTTTTGATTGACTCTTGATTGGAGTTGCATGTCCAGTTTGAGTACAAGATGAAGTTTGAGGGGAAGAAACCACTGCTAGGTCTCTGGAACTGAAAATTTATGTTTCAACTCTGTTATCAGGTTTTTAATACTGTAATAGTTTGGATCTGGATACACTGCGTATCTCCAACAGCATGAGTCATCTCGGAAAGAGATGTACTATAACCCACAACACCAGCACAATCCCATTCCAAACTAGATTAGCTGATCAAAAAGTCTTATAGGTATCTAATAGAATAATTAGATATGACTGGCTTCAAAGCAGAAACCAACTGGTATCTATCACATTTTGGAGCCAGTCCTTTAAGACTGAAATGGACACTTTAATAGTATTAATGCCTGATAGAGCAGATAGAGCTAAAGTTTCAAATTTTGCAGAACTTAGATTCAGATAAGATTGTTGTCTAGCTAGCAACCCAGTCTAATGTTGTTATGAAGGAATTTTTTTTGTTTTTTTCCCTAAACATACCACTGGAGTTTCCTATGTGACAGAGAGAGCAAGAAAGGACACTGCACTGTAACAGATTTTTATATCAGAGAGCTCTCAGGTGACACAGCACAGCCTGTGTCGGCCATATTGCCATATGGCCTCAGGTCTTGGAAAGCAGAGGCTACTAACAGCTGATTACCTTTGTGGAATACAAATTGGACATAGGCTTCAATTGACCTGTACAGTTTTTGCCTTTTCCTCATCAGATTGATTTTGTGAAAATCAGCATGTCAGCTTGTCTTCTTGTAAAGAATCTGATTTGCAGACCAGTTTCTGTATCTAGTCTAAGTGTTAGTTGCACATATATTTGATAAAGTGCACAGGTTTTGATGCCATGGCACTTTCTGCACATGCATGCACATGACCATCTCTGGACTTGTAATGTAAATACAGCCCACATTTACTGCTGTAAATTCACTTTCAGACATTGCTACATTTACATTTTTATACTTGCACCACTGTTTCATATGCTTTACATCTTAATAATTTCATATTGTTTGTGCATACACTCCCAAACACACTTAAAAATACAGAAAATGTTTTGAAGGACACACATATATAGCAAAAATGGTTGTGTCTTGGTTTGTAATAAATTCAGGGGTGCACATAAATTTCTCTGTCCATTACTCAAATGAGCAGCAGGACATTCAGGTTGCTGCTCACTTTTATGACAGTTCACTCTGGGTTTCTACTCCTCATCCAACTTCCTGTCTGAGTCGTCCTTGATTAGGTCACCAGTCCCTGATGATGATGATGTGCTCTCTCTTCTCTGGTTTACAGTCAAATTGTGCTTTGAAGTATTGCCATAGCTGTCGTAGCCGGTGTGAACATTTATAGCTAGAACATTTGTTACCACTATTCCACCTTTTCAGATGATGATTTTAGTGCAGAAACAGAATTCAAAACATTTGTTATTGTTTGATAATTCATGAGGCTGGGTGAAAAGACTTTGCTCAGGGCAACAGTTTTTTTTCTGAACTACAAGGTCAGTGTTCAGAGTTGGAGAGTTTGGGCCCTTTTTGTCTTCTCACTTCTCTCTGGCAGCTCTTCCAGCATCGCGGCGGGTGATGAAATCTGGGAGTGTGAGGATGACATCACCTCCCTCATCAGCAACCCCACAAAGTTCTGCACTGGCCTCCTTCCTTGGTGTGATGACTCACTGGTTGACTTCCAGCTATTCTCACATTACCATGTGCCGGCTGCCTGTCAAAAGCCTCAGTGTGGTATCAATTAGGGCGGAGTCAGAGTCAGGCGATGGGAGAAGTGAGATGCTTAGGGAACAAGATACAGTACAAGTGAAATAGAGTTTGAAATGTTGTCAGGAAGTGACAAGTACAGGATGTTGTGTGTGTGTGTGTGTTTGTGTGTGTGTGTGTGTGTTTACAGGTGCACAGGACCAAACCAATTTTTTTGTTTTAATGGTACCCATTTACAATAGTTTGCATATAATTTACATTACCACCAACTATTTTCCAAAGCATGTCACACTTCCTTTTTTTTTTTTTCTTTAAGATGTTTGAATTCATTCTGCTGCTGTACCTTCCAGGCAGCTATTTATTTATATTAAGTTCAGGACAGTGCAAAAGTCAAACTGCAGCAATGTGAAACGTGAAAGTGATTTTGTCATTAAATAGTAATTTAGTTTAATGTCCACATTGGCTTGAAGAGTCTAATGTCTTGTTTAGTAGGAAGCTCTGACATTTGGAATTTGCCAAACAGCAAAGCATTTACATGCTATTTGGTAAACTGGTAAAGTTTTGTATACAGTGTGCACAGAACAATAAATGGGCCAGCTCATGTTTCCAATGAAAATCAACTCATTGTTTTCAGATTTTCCTGAATTAAGTTTCTTGATATTAGAAAAATGATCTGCCTTATTTTTGTTTCAAGAGAATAACAATTCTAGAAAAAACCATTAAACAAGTGGAATTATCTTACCACACTGGCAACATTTTCCACTTGTTTTAGAAAAAATAAAGACTGAGTATGAGATTAAATGAAATCACATGAAGTTGGATGTTTTTGCCGTGTGTGAGGTAAAGATTTAATGAGCTCCATGTGGAAATTGGGTCATTTCAACAGCAAACAGTAACAGGATACAGAGAAAGAATAGAATATCAATAAGAATAGAGCAGCTGGGAGCTATATAAACACATGCAACCAACAATTTACCAACATATTAAGTGCAATGCATGAATGAAAAGTGTGAGATGTGAGAAAAAGTATGGCAGCATGACAGCATTTTCAATTCAGTACAACTCAAGATCGAATATGTATGATATGAAAATAAGGGAAATACATGAAACACTGCATTATATGTGTGTGTGTGTGTGTGTGTGTGTGTGTGTGTGTGTGTGTGATTCTTCACCCAGTCATGAACCTCGTCCTGGTTTGTGTGTGTGGGTGCTGGAAATGTTGGGCCCATTCGTTCTGTGGGTGATGGCAGATTGCCTGCCTCACCTCATGTGGTGCAAACACAACTGAGTGGGCTTTCCAATCCTCCCTACATTTTGCTGAATCTTTCCATTGTTTTACCTTCATAAAAATCTATTCTCCTTCTGCACTGCTTGATCAACCAACATGGCAATTCCTCGATTTTATGAGCTGTGGCGGTGCGTGACTCTTGGTGCATACGTCCTGTGCATGATGGAATTCGGTTTCATTTGTGGAGGCAAACCCATTTTTCCTTGACAGATTCGACCATGTCAGTTATAACCAGGCACGTATAGACCAGTAACCCACTTAAACTCAGTTTGACTCACCTTCTTATTTTGTAAATAGAATTTGCCACATCTTTTAGGTATAAGTAGTATCAAACTTTATGACACAGCATTTTAAGGGGAAAAGTGTTAATTAGCGCCTTTCCATACAGCTAATGTCGGTTGTGATGCATTATGGGTCATAGTTTGCCCACCTGTTTATTTACGTCCACATCACTGGTCATATCTCTTTGCTGTGGAAAACCATCTATTTACATCTGCCAACATCATTCATCTGTGATCATACTTGATGTTTTATTTCATTTCGACTGGCAGAGGATCAGATGTACAGAACTCGTCTCTAGCAGGATTGTTCAAACTTGAAAAACATCAAGTTTCATTGTGGAAAACAATCCACTTGTACCTGCACTTTTACAATATTTAAATCAACATTATCGCTCCTTCTCTACCTCTCTGAGTGGCTGGTGGATCCTGCTGCTCTTAAGAGTTACAGTCAAGTATTTCACAAACCTCTTCTATTTGATGCCACTCCAAAAGTCTTTAAATGCATCTATGTGGAGGTCTTTGCTGAGGGACCAGACCTTTCTGGCTTTCTTCATAAAGATCGTTGTTTAGAGTTTCAGGGAATCATCAATGTCCTCTTTTATTTTTGCTATGTGAGATATACAGCATGTCTCCTCAGCTGATTCACTGCAAAGAGATGTAGAGTAGCAGGCTGGTTGCAATCCACAAATGAATGAACATTTGAATTTTGAATGGACATTTAATCAAACAGTGTCTTACTATGACGTCTTGAAGGATTTTTTTTATTTAACTTTTTTAAAAACTGTTATTTCTAATGACATTTCCTTAGTTAGCGATGCTGCAGTACAAATATTAATAATTTCACCACAACATAAAATAATATTGACAACTTGTTTGGTTAAGAGAGATTGCTGGTCCAGATTCAGCAAATAGGTTTTGAGATTCCAGCAACAAAAAATTAAACTGATTGGACAAATGTTGTGGCAGATTATGGCTATGACCGAGAGCTTTGAAAATCCAGAAATTTAGCCGCGGTGCTCAAATGAATTTGACAGCAAAGACACTCAAACAGAAGTGAGACATATTTCCTGAATGCTTAATTCTGCACCATTCAAGTTTCACTCAGGCCGGTCTTTTCACAGTGGGCCCCAAAGTGTACCAGACCACATTTAATCATGTTAATTTGCACCGCCAAATTAGCATTTGTTTCAAATTTATCAGGGAGCAGCTCTTTTACTTCTACTTCTACTTTCACTAAAATGTTCTTTGAGACGTAGAACTTTTCCAAAACAATGAATCAAGCCCATATTCTCAAATCATTTGCCCCATACGCTTGGACGCCACAAAAGGCAGCTTTATTTTGGGGTTTCCTTTGGTTACTCCTGCTACAATATGGTGTAATGTGTAAAAGTACAGTCACTGAACGTGTTGTACAAGCAGTCTTGGTTTTTGTCTATTTCTTGCTTCATGACATCACTGCATTCATTTAACCTTACAACACAATAGGTACCGTTATACAGGATTATCATATTGCAGGAAATGTTCAAAAAACTGCAACTGAGGCTTAAATCCTTTTGCTTATTGCGATTTTAGTAACATAAATAATGAGAATTTAGAGGTATTGTTTGGTTTGATGGTTCGATACTGTCTCTGCCAGATTCATTGCAGCTTTCAAACCAGTAGGGTCCGAGGAGAGGGACTGAAACTGACTGTCACACTTTAAACAGATAAATGAGAGGAGAGTCAGTCAGGACCCGAGTGGCATGATGGACAGCCTGCGTACGGCCCAGACCAGACCCTTTTTTCTTGATGGGCGAGGAGGACCCAGGACTGTGACTAAAATTCAATTATATCTGAAGCACTTTCCAGCCACTCCCATGATGTAACTCTGATGTAACGGTGGAGCGCTGACAGCTGTTACCTCTCACTAGAAGCTCTTATTGAAATTCTGCTCTGAAAATTTATTGCAGATATTCCATTTTAACCGCTATCTCCCCAAAATAGCTTAACGGAAACAGGCCATGAATGCACAGGCATCAACTGGAGACTGGTAACATGTTTCCCACTGCTGCAGACCTTCTGCTAGAAAATACTGGAAGCATATTTTCACCAATTTGCACCAATTTTCCAACAAGATGAAAACAAAGCTGCTGTCAGCATTTTCTGTTAAAACTCACCATCCATGAGTTTTGTTTTTTTTTTTTGCTCGGCAGAAAAAATTAAGAAAAGATGTATGGTCCATTTGAACACAATTTTATCCTTTGTAACTTGTAAAGTGTGACATCGAAACATTTCAGCGCCTGAAGGAACTGAAGCTGAGCAGAGTCGCTGCTGTTCTCTATGCAGGGCCGAATCATCTTTACCTTGGTCGTATTGTTTGTCGATTCTGTCTTACACAAGCCTCTCAGCCATGATTTGTTTTGCTGTCTGGGGTTTTCTTGAGTCATGCTGAATTCATCCCTCGGGGATCTAAACTAATCCCTCCACCGTGGAGCTTTTCCTAAAGAGATGACTTCATAGCCATTAGAGGCCCAGTGCCGCCTGCCCACAGGGACAAACAAGGACTGGACAGTGTTATCACATCATGTCCAGGGCCCACAACTGACGGTGAGACACATTCACAGTTAAATTACTTAAATAGAATGAAAATGATGAACCAAATCATTAACAGTATGTAGCAACTGATAATGTAATAACTCCTGAATAATATAATAATTTGTGAAAATGCAATAAAAAGTCTCTCTATGGGTTGAAAATGTAATAAAAACAATTAATGTAAAAAATAGCTAGACAATGTATTATGTAATTGACTATGTAATAGACTAACTTTAATTATGACCACATAAGGGGTGTAAAATATTAACTGATGATGTAATAGTCATGTTGCCTAATGTTATAACTTGCAAAAATGATACTCCAAAATCTCAAGCTATCACATTATTAGTCATCATGATTATGACATCATCCGTTAAAAGAAAAAGTTACACTTTTTATGAAGTAATAATCACCGCTTAATGATATCATGTCGTTACATAAGTCATTACAATGACAGTTTTTCTAACAGTTTTCAAGAGGAATTTTTTCAAATGATGACATCATCCAGGGGTTATTACATTATTAGCTGCTATACTCTGCTATATGTAAAGGTTTTATATCTTAATATGCGACTAGCTGTGTCCACTCTTACTTTCCCATCATGCCTGAGGCGTAATGCTGATGTCACGGCTGACTCGCTGACGTGCATCGCTCCATTTGCCAAAGGGTTAAACCACATGTACACACACACGTGGCTGGTTTCTGACTCCGCGGTCTCACGGAAGCAAAGCAAAACACCGTTATACAAACACAACAAGCACCCACACACACACAGACATGAATAAGGCCATGCACTTATGTAATACAAATTATGCATATAGGGCCAGTAAACGCATGCTTTCATCCAAAGTGACACACACTTAACATTATTCATTGCATTTGACCCTTAAGAGGCTAGTGTTTGCTAGTACAGACTACAGTGGATGTGTATTTGTGTGTATGTGTAATGTATGTGTGTTAGTGCATCTACTGTACATTTGTGTACATATGTGAGATAACTGCACACACCTACACCATCACACTCCCACCAAGAATCCATCACGATAAAACTGTAGTACCCAATGCATATGCATGAATACACACAAACAGCCATCAGCAAATATTAATATATACATACATAAGTAGCGTGCATTACCACACATACACACACAAACACACACACACACACACACAGACATATGACAGTGTGTAGTCAATGGCTCCCATACAAATGAACCCACTACAGTCAGCAGGGAGAGAAGCTTATCCAGACTCATTCATTCATTTTTACACTTCCAGGCTGCTCTCACACTGCATTCTCACCCTGTGTGTGTGTGTGTGTGTGTGTGTGTGTGTGTCTGCATGCATATGTGTGCACATGCCACGCAGCAGACATATCCAGTGTGCTTATTAGATTCAGACAGGGTTAAGAATTGAACAGCCTCAGTGATGAATGGAAATACATTTCAACATTTAGCTGCAGAAACATGAACGTCCACTTCTACAGACGCTGTGAGTTGTTATTAATGTCACAAGCCTAGCATGATTTCAGATCAATCATACATGATTTTGTTTAGTTTCTTAGCATGTGACCCAGGTCTGCTGTCTGTGCACGACTCATCACACTGTAAAAACCTCCATCTCAACAAATCATTTTCTTAAATCTTGTTTTCCTTAAACGAGACGATGACATCATCCCACTTGTTTCCAATGCAGTTTCACTTGTTCCAGGAATTGTTCTGGGAACAAGAATAATGTTAAAACAAGGCAGAATGAGGCTGATCAGCCCACTAGGATCATGAAAATGAACTCAAGTTGTTCTTCATCTTCATTTTTAGTGCTAGTTGCTCATGGTCGTGGTGTTTTTGCATTACACTTCCCAGATATAACCTGTGAAGATGATGGGTGGGGTCGGCACAAAATATAGGCTCATACAATGTGCTAGCACTGAAATTTATTGCATAATTTTATTTACTTACTACTAATTCATTCATTCATTCATTCATTTATGATCTTATCGAACTTATCTAAATTTTCCTCCAAACAAATGCACTGATATATTTACAGCCACCAAGTTTTAACTAAACAGCACTTACATTTTGTAAAGTAACGTGTATTTACATTTTCAAAATGCCAACAGGAAAAACGTCTGCTGATGGACACACACATGACCAAGTCTGTAACCAAAAGTCAGGCTGCAGGCGAGCTGTAATAGAAGCATTCTTTGGGAATGTGAAGCTTATTGGATTTAGCTGCATGACCCTGTTGTTCCACTTTGTCTTTCATGGACAAATACGCTCACCCTCAGTTACGTAATGAAGACAAGACACATTTTTGTTTGCCGAGAAAATGGGAATCTTCTGCGTTGTGTAACCACGGTATGTTTCGGCTCTCCTTGCAAACATCCAGAGACCCCTGTCCTTCTCTTCCACTCCCCCTCAACGCCTGCTGTCCCAGAGCATGTTCATATATCCCTCTTTTTTGCTCCCTACTACATGAAAAGAATTTTAGAGCAGCCTCAAAATATCTCCCTTCAAACAGTGGTGGGGGCCAGCGATGTCCACCTCGGTTTGTTTCACCTGCCTCTGTAAAGTCCGTGCAGAGCCGTTTAATGGACGGTCATCTCTGAACAGCATATGCTGCGCTCCCTGCTCCGCCACCTCGTCCCAACATTTAGCCTGAGGAGACGAGAGCGAGGAGAACAACACCTGGGTATCGCAGAGGCACGGTTTGTGTTCACACAGGCAACACAAACCCACACGTGGTGCTGCGTTGGTCACAGACACGTACACATGCACAAACACATGCACACACCTCTTTTCACTTTTTCTCTCTTTATTTTACACACACACACACACATGCAAAGATACACACTGCGTGGGCTACAGTATCGAGCAGTTTTCCTGCTTATCGCTCTTCTGTTTGGATGCTAAGTTTATCCTGTGCAGTATGGAAGCTCATCAGTGTGTTTTGTTTTGCTCTGATTATGCGCCTCCTCTTTTGCACCTATGATGCAGGTTCATACATCTCACCCTCCTGCAGTGGCTTCCAACATCTTGCTTGCAGTAGACCTTTTGGAAGCTCTTATTTTCTCCATACTGTTGTCGAGCACAGAGGTTTGCAATTTTTTGCGTGTTACGGACGCCCAAGTTGATTTTCATGAAGTTCTGGACCTGCATTTGAAGTGGTTTTGCTTAGGGATGTTTTGGTTTGTGTTGTATTATGTTGTTTATTTGTCATACTTGAACACAAAGTGGTGAGATCAAAACATGATGTTAAAATAGTCGCTCATGTTTTGTATCGTAAGTAATTTCTGGTGAATTAAATTTTACACTGCAAAAAAAATCTCCATCTTTCAATATAGTCTCATCGTCAGTTTTAGAAATCTTATTTTCTTCAGTCAAGGTATCTGTATGTGGGATGAGATAATCCCACTTGTTTCCAATGCTACTCAATTAGTTTCCAGAATTTTCTTGAATCAAGTGTCATTTTCTTGATCCCAATGGGCTGATCTGTCTTATTCTGTCTTGTTTCAACAGATTTATACTTGTTGAAAAATGAAACCACACTGGAAACAAGTGAGATTATCTCATCCCACTGGCAGATTTTTTTTACCTTATTGAAGAAAAAGATTTTAACACTGAATATGAAATGAAATGACTCAATAGGATGGATATATTCTGCCGTGTAGTGAAATTAAACTATTCCTCATTTTGTTGAGGGCCCTCTGGAAAGCCCTCAAGCACCGGTCGGGCTCCCCAGACCCCACTTTGAAAACCACTTCAGTCTATGCTGTATTTTTTAAATGTGCTCTATTATACAGTATGTGTACTGCCCATATAGCAAAAATCCTTAATTCATATAATAAAGTAAAATCAAACATCTTTTTTTTGCTGTTTACACTAGATCTGTGTCACATGTGAGGGGAAAAAATTCAGTGTTTGGACATTTTCAGCTGCTGTGTAAATGAAGCTTTGCGTGCTGATGGCAGGCGTCCACCACGCTGCAGCTGATCTGCCGTGCGGGCGATACGACGGTCGCGGGGGGAAACGCTGCTGTGTCTGCGAACATGAGCCGTGTCTCCACTCAGCTGGACGTGCACCGCCATGTATGTGTGTGTGCCATGTGACAACAGGATAAAAAAGTGTTAGGGATACATCTGTCCCCATCGTTTACATCACGTCTTCCTCTTGGCCTCTTTTGCTACACACACACACAAACACACACACACACACACACACACACACACACACACACACACACACACACACACACAATGCATTATTTACCACTCAGCATCGCTCTTGCCTCACGCTGCACATCACAGGTGGCCTCTCCATCTACTCCCCTAATGCTCCTTTTTATTTATTCTCTCTCTCTCTCTCTCTCTCTCTCTCTCTCTCTCTCTCTCTCTCTGTCTACAAGGCTTCTATTCAAACGTTTTTACTGTATACATAAAGGTATACAAGCTCCCTGAAGGTCAGAGTGGCAGCCTGCTCATTACATTGTACCCGAGCATCCCATCTCAACAATATCCATCCATCACAGCCATCTGCAGCCTCAGTCTGCATTATTTGCTTTGTAAC
>OMLF01050850.1:0-16426 GCA_900302615.1 Holocentrus rufus
ACATTATACTTTATTATGTTATATTATATTATATCTTATATTATATTACATAATATTATATCATATTATATTACATTATATTATATTATATTACATTATATCACATCACGTTATCTTCCATCCCAGGGTCTAGGTTGTGGATGTAAAACTCGGTGATGCTGTGATGTTTCCTCCTGACTGACTGAAGCTCTGGTCTGATGCAGACCTGCACACTGAGTCCAGGTTCTGTTTCCAGGCTCTCCATCTTCACATGTGAACTGGGCTCAGAGGACTTTGTCGCCTCCATGTCTGTACAGAGTCGTCTTTTGCTGGACTTCATGTTATATAGCAGACAGATAGATAGATAGATAGATAGATGATGAACATCATGTATGTTGTTGATGTTGGTGCTGACACTACATGATGTTATTAAAAAATAAAACTTTTAAAAATCTTCCTATCAGATTTTTGTTCTTGTTCTCTGTGATGTTCGACACAAACCAACTTGTCACTCAATATAAGTGTGATGGAGCTTCAATGAAGCTGCAACCAGCAGATACACAATATGGATGGACACTGTCCTACAATATGGAGACTAAGGCTTTTTACACCTGCACACACACTTAAGGGGAAATTTAAGGGTAAACTGGTGGTTTAAACGCGTCGTACCGCTCAGCGTGTCGTTGTCTCTGCTCAGCTCTCCGACTCTCTCGGCTTCCCTCCGGCTCACAGCGAGCTCAAACTCCACCGTCTGCCTCTCTGCTTCTCCTCGCTCCACCGCACAGCGCAGCCGGGCCAGCTGGGCCAGGACGCTGCACATCTGACACACACACACACACACACACAGGGAAAGAAAAGCAGCTTCCAGTCGTGTTCTGGTAGAGGATCCAGAGGTGTTCAGTCTGTGCATGTTTCCCTCTCACCTCCTGGTTGTGGGCGGAGTTCAGCTCCAGTCGATCTTTCTCCAGCTGGTTGACTCTCCATCTCAACACCTCCGCCTCCTCTCTCCCTCCCTCATCTTCCTCTTCCCTCCCGCCTCCTCTCGGCTCCTCTCTCTGGGTGCTGATGATTTCTTTCAGCCTGGAGGGAAACGGACGTCAGACTGCATGTTACCCCTTAAATGACTGCATACATTCAGAAAAAAACAAAATCACAGTTCAGATACAATAGGACCATAATCCATACAGAAATCCAATAAATCAACATATCTGTCCCTATAAGAGACAGCTGTGGTCATAAATGAACAAAACATATGCGCTCCCTTTGGAAATTGTGAGACATGAGCATCCCCTATTAAAATGTGCATATGAAAATAACATTGTCCTTACATGGTCATATATGTGCACTGATACCTGCTCAATACGTGTGTATGACAGCAGTGGTTTGTGACTCAAAACATTACAGAGGATGCATGTATTTGTAATATATGTTAGATTCAAATATGTTTCATGTATGGATATTCCATATGGAAATCCCCACTGTGGAGAGAAACTGGATCAGCTCTTTTGTATCTGTGGCAGTAATTACATGTTATACTATTAATTTAACATTAAAAGCTCCAGACCTTGCCGGCTCCTCCCCGGACCTCCTGGCTGACCTGGCCGCGGCTCTCAGCTGGTTCCCCCGCCGCTCCGCTCCGCCCTGCCCGCCTTCCCCGCGCCTGTCCCGGTCAGAGCGCCTCCTCTGCCCCGCTGCTTCAGTCGGCATCGCTCCGCTGCGGGGGATCCACACTCCGCTGTGTTGAGCTGGAAATTTATTTCCTGTATTAATTTCGGGCAGGAAATTTACTCATCGTTAGCCAAAGGGACTGTAAAATTCACCAGCTACATCTTCATGCGACCTCATTTAGCATCACTTAGCTAACGTTCGGTTAGCTAAGTTAGCTTCGTTATTTCAATGTATTCAAACTTTAGTGAAGGAGAGACACTGCAGGTTGTTTTGTACCAGGCTGGTTGCTTGGCTGTTGTTGCCTTGCCAGCAGACGCACTCAACCCAAAGCCTCTTTATCTCGTATAGAGAAAACGCTAAACCAGTCTCCATTCAAAAATCGGACAGTGACTAAATGTTGTCTTGCGCGTCTTTCATACCCAATGGAATATGAGTTTTTAAGAATCACAAGGATTTACTTTTCTGTTCGGCATACAGCCAGCTCACTGTGAATTAAAATAGTGCGGCGGTGGGCGGCAACGATCAGCGTCAACATTTAGAAGTCGATATTTTATTAACAAAAAGTGCCGCTTGGTTGGTTATTAATGAGCCGTATTCACATTAAGGCTCATGTGATTCTTAAAATGTGTTAAGTAATTTTCTATCCTCTAGGCACGTTTGCCAGTCACCGAAGCAGCCATTAACTGACAGATTTTTGAATGGAGTTTCATACAGAGTTGTATCAATGAGAGATTCGACAATAACAAATAGATGCTTGGCAACATTCACTAACGTTATCGCATTAGCACGAAACCTAAACCAACCTGAGATGATTTGAGGTCAGCGCTGCATATTTAAGTCAAAGGTGTAGGATGAAATCCGACGGTAACGTTCGTGAAAAACTTTTACAAACACTCACTTCAACATTTCTTCAAAATCCGTTTAAATCTGACGCCATGTTTAGCGTCCGTATACCGGATGTCAACGTCATTTCCGCTCTCTCTGGATTGGCCGAATCGGTTCGTGATGCGTTTAAGCACCCTTGTTAACAGAAGTTCTTCGTCATGCTAAATAAAGACTTTTGAATGCAACAAAATCCTAACATGCGTATGGCGACGACAATACAAACGGGAGAAAAGCTGCAGCTCTATATCTTAAATTTAAACAGATATATAGCGGAACATAAAGTAATTATATAGACAGAATGAATAAGTAAAGGTTCTCCTGGAGGGAATTATTACAAAGAGGAATTATTTTAGATCAGACTTGCAGGGTCCTCAGCAGAGCCCAGGACAAAGATAAAAATATGACAAGTATTGAATGTTCAAGAACAAAATTTAATTCAACTAAGCATGTTGAAACTAATACAGAACTTAAACAAAATAGAGCATACACATCAGCAGATTTACAGGCTGAGTTAGAAGTTTCACACTCACTGTGTATGGACTGAAGCAAAATATACCGTAATAAAGTAAGACGTTTGCGTCCACTGTAGCTGTTTACATCATCAGATTTAAAAAGATTAGAAGAATACAGAAAGATGATCAATATTAGCTATCACACCTATTTCAAATATTGTTAATAGTTTATTAATTTAATTAATTTAATATTCATTTAATATTCATATTATTGTGCCGGGGAATCTAGGCAAGCTAATTCACTATAATGTTTTCAAATATTCAAACGCATTGTGAATGAATTGCTTTTATGTAATTTTTGGAGAGGACAGCAGATAGCCGTGTACACCGTGGAACTCTGCGCAGCCGCAGAGGACGATCAGGAAGAAAACAACATGGCGGCTCCCACGGAGCACGCTGAAACAGATTCAGCGTTGACGGAGGCTGCAGAAACGGACAAAACAGAAGATTCAGAAAACGCCGGGGACACGGAAACACCAAAAACAGAACCAGAAGACCCAGACCCGGGTCCGGATTCAGACTCGGATGAGGACGGAGGGGAACCGGCGGGCCCCCGGGTGCGGGATACCCCGGAGGACATCCGACTGGAGGCGATAGCCAACACGGTGGCGTTTCACCCGAGCAGGGACATTGTGGCGTGCGGGGACGTGGACGGGGACATTTACGCGTTCTCGTACTCGTGCACGGAGGGGGAGAACCGGGAGCTGTGGTCGTCCGGACACCACCTGAAGTCGTGCCGGCAGGTGAGCTTCTCCCCGGACGGCCGGAAGCTGTTCAGCGTGTCCCGAGACAAGGCGGTGCACGTGCTGGACGCAGAGCTGGGAAAGCTGCTCACGCGGATCCCCAAAGCGCACGCGGCTCCCATCAACGCTTTGCTGCAGGTGGATGAAAACATCGTGGCGACCGGAGATGACGCAGGCACGCTTAAGGTATGACATACTTGTACAACTACCATTATTACTACTACTCCTTCTACCAGTACTATTACTGTTATATTGGTACTACCGCTTCTATTATTGTTGCTACTACTATCACTAATGCTATAACAAGTATTGTTATTACTACTACTACTGATATCACTACTAATACTACTATTACTTGTATTACTACTACTATTATAGTGGTAGTACTGCCTCTATTTTTGCTGCAATTATTACTACCACTATTACTGCTACTATTGTCATTGTAGTATTACTGCTACTAATATGGCTACTGCTGCTGCTACTAGTACTATATAAATAGTAGTACATTTACTACTACTAGCCTACAGTTAGTACCGCTACTGATACAAACACACTGACAGCTGAATTTGTTTCTTGTAGACAAACAGCTGCAGATCTTTCCTGAATCTGTTCAGTCTGCAGTCAGTTCACCAGCAGGGTTTCTACCTCTGGGTCTTTAAAAACTCTTAAAAATCAAATTTCAAACGTGAGACTTTAAAATGGTTATTTTCAGAAAGTCTTGAATTTGATCCCAGGAAAGGGGCAGAAACACTAAACCCTGAAACCCAGCGAGCAGAGAGGAGGCAGAGCATCGTTGTTGTTTCCAGACTCCGTTCACAAACAGTTTCCACGCGTCTCAGCGTTAACGCAGACTGAAGCGGACGTCCTGGTCCAGAACTTCGCAGCAGAGTAAAACCTGTCTGTGTTTGTGTTTGATGCAGGTTTGGGACATGAGGAAAGGAACGTCCATCATGGACCTGAAACACCATGACGACTACATCAGTGACATCACCGTGGACCAGAACAAGAGGATCCTGCTCACCGCCAGGTCAGAAACATGAATCCATATTCATAACAATGTGAGCATCATAGCCACACTAACATATATAAAATCAACTTCATCATTTTTTTCCCACCCTGCCCAGTCAAACGGTCGACTCGCACACTTCAATAATAAATAACAAACTTTCTTCATGTTTCTTTTCTCTGCAATAAGCAAGAAAAATAACTTGTAAATCCAGACAGGAAGGCAGACTGAAATAATCTGAAGTTGCTAACTGAACAAGATATCTGTGACATCAACAGGTGATGCTGATATTAAAATGTCATTAACATCATCATAGTTGTTTTTGTTCACAGAATTTGACTTTTTTTTAACATATCAGCGCTTTGTTCGTTGCAGTATCGATTTTGTCCAGCAGAGGGTGCAGTGAGGCTGTACATCCACACAATTTAAACCAATGAAAAGTTAAACAAAAATGATTATTTATTTATTTATTTATTGGTGGGGTTTGTCAGTCAGAGGATTGTTTATTAGTGAGAGCAACTCTTTGTACTTTCCAGGTGCTGCAGAGAAGCTGAGAGTTTTAAATAAGCGATTGGAGGCTGCGACTTATTTTAATTTAGTGTCGGAAGTGTTAATTAACCCCTTCTTCTCTGACCGCAGCGGTGACGGGACGATGGGCGTGTTCAACATCAAGCGGCGGCGGTTCGAGCTGCTGTCGGAGTTCCAGAGCGGCGACCTGACCTCGGTGGCGCTGATGAAGCGCGGCCGGAAGGTGGTGTGCGGCTCCAGCGAGGGGACCGTCTACATCTTCAACTGGAACGGCTTCGGCGCCACCAGCGACCGCTTCGCCATCAAGGCCGAGTCGGTGGACTGCATCGTGCCCATCACCGACAGCATCATGTGCGCCGCCTCCATGGACGGCGTCATACGGTGAGCCGGGGGTCTGACGTCATCGAACGTCACGAGCGGGAACGTTTTGTGTGTAACTTTGTTAAAAAAAATCTCCATCTGAAGAAACCGTTCAGCGTCGTCTTAAGTATTTAAATTTTGTTATGTTTGTTTTTTCGTCAAACATCTAGAAAGAAATTAGGATTAGGGATTGGGTTGAAAACGGCTAAATCTGCATTGCACCACTCACATGTAAAAAAAAAAAAAAAAATGCAAAAACACTTAACACAGCTAGTTGTAACTCCATGTGTTTGTCCCTTCATTTCCTCCTCTTTTATCCATCTCAAATATGCTGCCATTCTGATGTCTTTTATCCTCAGGTTTAAATCTAATCCCTACTTCACATTTCAATCTCAGATTAGAACAACAGAATAATGTTAATCTGGGTTTACTGATCATTCAAACCAAGATTAAAATGTAAGATTTGTGTTTAACCTGGGTTATATTTAAACTGGCTTTCAATGAAGGTGCAACAGGATTAATAGATGAACTTTAATCTAGAATTAGACTTAATCCGTGATGGTCCAGCCCACTTTTAGAGATTCTGGCATCCTGTTTTGATTTGTAGGCCAGTATAGAAAATACATCAACTAAAAGGTATCAGTCTAACCCTAACTCTCATATTATAAGAGAAAGAATTAATTCTTTATTCTCTTATATTTTTGAATTGGTTAGGATTGGAATTATCCGTCAACCGATTTGTTTCCTCATAAATCGTAAATCTATTAATCAATCTCTCTCTCCTCAGAGCGATCAACCTGCTGCCGAACCGCGTGCTCGGCTGCGTCGGGCAGCACGTCGGAGAGCCCATCGAGCAGATCGCCAAGTCGGCCGACTCGCGCTTCCTGGCCAGCTGCGCCCACGACCAGCTGGTGAAGTTCTGGGACATCGCGGCGCTGCCCGGCCTGACAGTCAGCGACTACCGGAAACGCAAGAAGAAGGACGGGCGCCTCAAATCGCTCAGCAAGAAGGCGCTCGGGGACAACGACTTCTTCTCTGGACTGGTGGAGGAGGAGGAGGAGAAGAAGGAGGACAAGGAGGAGGAGGAGGAGGAGGAAGAGGAGGACAGTGACAGCGGCAGCGATTAAAGGGGAATTCCACTCAGTTTTGGAATTTGTCGTTCCTGTGCCTTCGGACAGTTTGGTCTCAAAAAAATCGTAACGTCTTTTCTGTGGTGGAATTACAGAGTTATGAGAACAGCCATGAAGAGTGGAACTCACAGAAATATCAGAAACGTAGTTGGGTCGATAAAAGTGAATTAGGACCTAATAATTAATTGAAATATTATTGAAAAATCAGTATGGCCAAGTGCAATAAAACTGCAGAAGCTGAAATTTTTGGATAAATGTGAGAAAATAGAATTATAAACTAAATGTTGTGGTGCTGCAGACGCCTCAACATACAAATCATCTTGTTCTGATAAAGACACGTGCTTTTATCAAATGTTAATCCTATCAGTGTTTAACAAAACAAGTTAGAATTTAAGAATGTATTTGCCATTAAATTACATATTTATTAGTTTTTTCAGCATTAATTAACTACATTTGCATCATGTAGTTTTTGTGAGTTCCACCCTTCATGTTGAGCCTCAGCCTCCGTCGGCAGGACTGAGCTGCTGCTTCATGTTTATTTTGGAGAAATGGAAAAATGATGGACCACTGCAGCATCATTTACACACACACACACACACACACACACAGATGTGACAAGATTAAACACAAGAAATCTCCAGGACATGAAACACCAGCAGGACTCTTCATGTTGAAGCGAACACGAACAGATTTTGTAGTTTTCGTTGCGCCTGCAGTTTGTACCTTCAGACTGGAAGATGGTTCTGAATGAACGAGTCTGTGATGCTAACAGGCATTCAGAGAGACTGTTAGCTCTGTTAGCCTGTTAGCTGCATCCTGCTGTTCACACAGGAGCAGGTCGACTTGGTAAAAATGTATTTTGTTTATTAAATTAATTTGATTGACATACCAGTTGGATGCATTGTTTTTTTAAGCACAACCAGGAAGTTTATTCTACACACAGTAGTCCTTATAAAGTGAGAAAACGACAAATTAGGCCTGAAAACGAGATCCCCTCACCTGGTGCTTCTGACAGCTGCTGCAGGCGACCGGAGCAGCGAAGCACAAAGTTTTTTTCTGGTTTGTTCAAAATCTTTTTTGAGAGAAGCCAACTTTTCGTTGAGCTTCCGGGGTTTAAAAGTGCATGAGAGAGCTGCAGGTCGCTGCACGGCTCTGAGGTCCTCCGATGTGTGGACCGTGACATCATGACTGAGGACCAATGAGGAGCCTGAAGCCGCTCCAGGTGCGAGCGGCCGGGTGACAGAAGGATCTGCGTCTCCCTCGTTAGTCGATGCCGTCGATGCCCTTCAGCACCTGGTAGATTTCTTTAGGTAAGATGACGTAGCCCTCGCCGAGCGCTGCGGCCGCCGCCTCCCGGGTCTCGCCAGCGGCCTTCAGTCTCTTCAGCCGCCGCTCCTGCCGCCGGCATTTCTGCTGCGTCGCCTTCAGCTTCTTCCTGAGCCGCTCCAGCTGCTCCTCCAGCTGCTCGATGCGTTTCCTCTGCCGCGCCGAGTCCTCCGCCGTGTAGTTGTGGTCACAGGATACGGCCGCGGCGCCGGCCAGGGTCTGACTTGCCTCTGGGGGTTCCTGCTGCTGCTGCAGAATCGGAGGCTCCTCCTCTTCGTCCTCGTCCTCCGGGTCAGACAGCGGCAGAGCGAGCGGGAAGTCTATCTCTGATGGAAACGGATCCTCCAGAGACTCCGGCTGTCAGAAAACATACAGAGAGATGGAACAGCCACCTGGTTAAATATTTGTGATATTTCTATCAACACACAAAAATCAATCAATTGATTAGTGGATCTGCTGAAAGTGAATCCTCTGATCACTGAATGTTCATCCACAAAAGCAAAATGCCAGAAAAAAAATAGGGAAAAACAAAATTAACAAAAAAAAAAAAAATGACTTCTCCCAAGAGTGTATCTAATTCCCTGACTTTACCCTGCCTGGAACAGTCTTTTTTTACAAGTTCCATGACTTTCCAGGACTTCCCTGACCCCCTTACCTTAATCTGCAGTTTACTGAAGCCGAAGAGCGACGGCACAGCGTTCTCCTTCAGCACGCGGTTGTTGCACTCCCTCTTGAAGCAGTCTTTGGTGAAGTGCTGGGAGCAGATGTTGCTGTACTTGGTGGGCTTGAAGTTGTTCCTCCTCATCGCCGCGATCCATTTCCCACAAATGTCCGGCCGCGCCAGAGGAAACCTGACAGCAGCACAGGAAATGAGCACAATACAGAAAATCAATTATGATAATCCACTCTTTCAGTAATTTATCACTTAAAAATGCCAAACCGTTGCTGATTCCAGCTGCAGTAAGATCACTGAGATGCCATGGTTTTCTTGGTTTTTCTCCACTCAAAATGCCGTGTCCTTAAAACTTTTGAACCTGCTAACAGTTGAAAAAGTCCTAAACCAGGCAGTGCTGGTTCCTTCTGCCCCCTGATATGCACAGGTGAACAGGGTTGAAAATAATCCCATAAAATGAAAAATAGAACCTATCCAATATATTCTCTACATATACACTATGAATTCCACCTTCGTTTAGATACTGAATTTTGTTCACTGTGATCTGTTCTGACTTCTTATTTAAGATATGCTAAGATCCTGTGTCTGATGTGACTGAATAATAATGTACATCACTGTGCCCCGCAGGAATAAATAAAGTGCCTTTAATTTAACTGAACTAAACATTCTCAATGACACACAAAATCCTCCGGAGTAAACTAGTCCCATTTAATCTGGCGCTGTGATTTGGCATAAGATCAACAGGTGACGTAATTAGACAGCCTCCAACTTTAGTTCTAATTGGATGACAGCTAATTGTTGTGCATTACCTCAGTTATGTTCCCTGAAAGACACGCGCCACTTGGACAAGAGTTTGTGATATTTATTATATCGCTAAATTTATATGACTCTGTATTGTGATTGTAAACAGGTAGATAACACAAATCAAGAGGCACAATTTATTCTGCACGACACCAAAACATCAAAAACTACCAAAACAATGAACGGAACATACTGTACATCAAACAGTCAAACGAGCTAAGCTAGCATGACAGTTGAGTTAGCTGGCCCCGATATTCCATTAAAAACATGGCAGTTTGAAAGCTGCCTTGCTTATCGGAAAATGTTAATAAATGCCACTACAAAACGCTGACGTAAAGCTGGCGTGTTCTGGTAATTCTGGGTGTAATGTCACAGGGAGGAACATTTCAGTTTAGGAAATTCTCGACTTTTACAGTCGGCTCAGAGCGTCTTCAGTGTGTGTTGACGTACGTTAATGTAATGGAAGCAGATGGGAGGAGAGGCCGTTGTAAAATCGTTGACTTTTGTTGTAAAAACCTGCTGCTTTGTGATTATGTTTGCCGGATGTGTCCGTGAACTCTAACAACTCGTCTGAAGACCTAAAGTCAAAGTTTAGCGGCTGCGTCATCTTGTCGATAAGCAATTCAACATGAAACTGACAAATTTTTTAATGGACCTTGGTTCTGCTAAAAAAAAAAACGTGTGCTTTACTTACTTGTGAAAGGAGATGTTTTTGTCTTTGTGGTATCTGTTTTTACATCCGTACGCAGAGCAGGACTGGACCATAGCTACAGTCAGACACTGTCGCCGGACAGATTCTCAGCGTCTTTCCCTTTTTATTAGTTATTATAATTTATTTCCCCACGCTGCAGACCTCTCCTTCATCCCTGACGAGTTCTTTTTTCTGCCAGTGAACCTAACAGCGGAAACAAACGCCTCGCGGTTCCGTCACGTGATTTACGTTCTCAATCCCGATTGGTAGGAATTCCGTTCACTTCCAGTTGGGAGGCAAGCGCGCCACTGGCAGGCGGGAGGTCATGTGACCGAGCAAAGGTGCCAACATGGCGGCGAGCAGGCGAACGGAGTGAAGTGGATCAGGCGTCCTCTTGCAGCGTCCCACTGAGGAATTTCTACTCATTTCCCGAGGATTGTTGCTCGGTTTTCTGTAAGTACACGCGATGTTTTCACAGTTGAAATGTTACAGCCACAAGCTCACATTTTACGGCCCGTGTTGGAGCTGACAGCCAGCTAGCCGAGGTTAGCTTGTTTGCTAGCACGCCTGTATTTGTAAACAGTGAGGGAACACGAGTGTGAAAATGAAACTAGCGGGGCAGATTTCACTTCACAGGAGTGATGTGCAGCGTTATCATCCCAGCTACAGTCTCATCTGCTGAAGTAAAAGTAAACAACATCTAACCAGGTTCGTCCTGTCGAGGTTAAAGATATCTGTAAGATATATTTTTTTCAACGGAGATTTGGCTAAGAAAAGCAGCACTGGTACAAATATAAAAGACATAAAGCTGGTTGGTATTTGACAAAGCAGAATTAGAAAGTGAGCCAGAATCCAGTTCACCGTGCAGGTTTGGTACAAACCAGGACCAAACCCGATTAAATCTGATTAAACCTGGAGTACACAAAGCAACACCAGCTGATAATTGATTCAGCTTACATTTTCACACCCGGGTTTCTTTTTTTTCCAGCACCTCATTTCAATTTTTGATTTCAAAAACAATAAATAAAGAGTAAATGTAGAAATTTATAAAAACACCCAGCATGCATTGTGAGAAGACTGTGACAAATGTGAACTTGACTGTTTATTTCTGCCTGCAGTTTGACCTGCAGGCGGTGGGACGGAGCTTCTGGAAGCTCAGCGGCGTTCCACTGTGAAGCAGATTCTGGGTTTGATTCTTCCATCTGTGCGTGTGTGTGTGCGTGTGTGTGTGTGTTAGCTCCGAGGAGACATGCCGCCGAAAAGCAGCGAGCGCTTCAAACCAGGAGACCTGGTGTTCGCCAAGATGAAAGGCTTCCCGCACTGGCCTGCCAGGGTGTGTACAAACACACACACACACACACACACACACACACACACAAATCAGGATTACAGAATCAGAATTTCCAGCACACTAATTCACAGATGTGTGTGTGTGTGTGTGTGTGTGTGTGTGTGTGTGTGTGTGTGTGTGTGTTCAGATCTGCAAGGCGGAGGATGGGAACAAGAAGAGAGTCCCGGTCTTTTTCTTCGGGACCCATCAGATGTACGTACTTACAGTTGTCAATTAGTGACATCACTTCCTGTTGGACAAAATGTCAAAATGAAGAACAGAGGATGAACTGCCTGTATTGAATCTCTCTCTCTCTCTCTCTCTCTCAGCGGCCTCCTCCCCCCAGAAAACATCGTCTCGTTTCTCGGCAACAAGCAGAAGTTTGGCAGCGGCGTTCGAATCCGAGGCTTCGCCGAGGGCATGTGGGAGATCCAGAACACGCCGGGAGTGGGAAGTAAACTCAAAGTCAGTGTCTCTCGCCCTCTCTCTCTCTTTATAATGTCCCCTCTGGTCAAAGAAACGGTCTTATTTATTCGTGTATTTATATATTTTTTGAATGTGCTGTGTGAACGAAGCTTTCCTCTGTGTCCTCAGCTGCCGACAAAGACCGCAGAAACAAAACCTTCACCCAAAGTCTCCGCTGCTAAAACTCCGCCCACCAGACCAGCCGCTAAGACGCCCGCCGCTTCTGCTGCCAAAACCGCCGACAAGCCGCCGCCCACCGGAGCCGGCAGCGACTCCGACAGACGGACTCCCAGCAAAGTCACAGCTGAAAGGAATACTGCTGCGACCAGTACTGCAAAAGTTACTGCAAGCACTGCAAAAGTTACTGCAAGTACTGCAAAAGCTACAACTCCTGCAAAAGCTGATACAAGCACTGCAAAAGTTACTGCAAGTACTGCAAAAGCTACAACTCCTGCAAAAGCTGATACAAGTACTGCAAAAGTTACTACAAGTACCACAAGAGCTATGTCAAGTGCTGCTAAAGCTACAAGTACTGATAAAGGTACCTCAAGTACTACTAAAGCTATGACAAGTACTGAAAAAGTTACCACAGCTACCACAAGAGCTACAGCTGGTACTGCAAAAGCTACCACAAGTACTGAAAAGACTACTGCAAGTACTGAAAAGAGTACTGCAAGTATTGAAAAGAGTACTGCCAGTACTGAAAAGGGTACTGGAAGTACCACAAGAGCTATGACAAGTGCTGCAAAAGGTACCTCAAGTTCTGAAAAAGCTATCACAAGTCCTGCAAAAGTTACTACAAGTCCTGCAAAAGTTACAACAAGTCCTGCGAAAGTTACAACAAGTACTGTGAAAGTTACGACAAGTACTGCGAAAGTTACGACAAGTACTGCCAAAGCCTCTCCAGGCGCGGCTCCGGTGAAAGCGGCGGAGTCTGTTCTTGCTTCTGAAAAGGCTTCGGCATCGAAAGCTGCCGCCAAGAGTACGAGTACTACTACTGTTAGTACTGCAGAGGCTGCTGGTACTACTGCTAGGACTACTACTACTTCTACTACTACTACTGCTGCTGCTGCTCCTGCTGTGACGAGGAGCAGAGCGTCTGCCGGCGGCGACTCCGCTTCAGTTCAGACCAACTTGGCGGCTGCAGAGGAGCAGAAGGAGGTGAGGAGCAGACCGCTTCATCACAGAAGCTCCGATTTAAAAAAAAATCTTGAACCTGAACGACAATCTGTTCAGCTAACACGTTCATAAATTAAAGGGTAATTCCGTATTTTTCCAACCTGGGCCGTATTTTCCCCTCCATCTGGGTCTAAATGAGTGTCCAGGTTCAAAAATGTGTGAATTTCCCTTTAAATCAAACGTCCTGACACGTTTGTGTCGGTCTGTGTCAGATGAAGCTGACGGGATGTTTTTCTTGTTTGGATTCATTTTGCACGTCGCCTGTGAGGCCTCGTGCCCGGCGGGGACACCTGCTGCCCAGTCTGAGAAATCCACCAAATCCTGGAGGTCAAATTCAACGATGAAAGTGATCGAACTGAATCCAGAGTCTGAAAAAACCCAAAGTATTAATTTCATAATGATATGAGGAGGAAAGGAAGACAGTCTGAACATCTTAGTGATCTTCATTCTGTTTCTGTTTCTCATCACATTTTTCTTGATCCACTTATTCATTACCGTTATATTATATTATTTGTACTTTGATTGTCCTGTGCATTTATTAGCCTTTCTCTCATAATTGATTCTTATATTTACCATTTGGCACATTTACATTTGCATTTGCACATTTTACTCGTACTGTTATTATTATTGAGTTATTTTTATATATTTTACATCTGTAGTTTTAACCTTTTTAAGTTTTTATTCATCTTTCTAACGTTGAGAAAGTCCTGCAACAAAGCACTGTCTCTGCAGGGATCAATAAAGTTTTCTGAATCTGAATCTTAGTGAAGCTGGAATCAGACAGTCTTTATTTTTATTGGATAAAAATGATTCATTGATCATCTTGTTGATTACTTTCCTATGAACTGACTGATAGCTTCAGCAGCAGTCGCAGCTTTTTCACAAAATAATCAGATGCATAGGAGAGAGGAGGAGGAGAGTTTGGAGGGATGAAGGAGGAGAGGAAGACATGATGGATGACAGGATGTTTTTCTTTTTTTTCTATCAGGTGAAAACTGAGCAGCAGACGAGGAAGAGGACGGCGTCCGGTCCTCCTGTCAGCGCTCCGACTGTCAGGAAGAAAGTGAAGCCCGAGAACAACAGAGCACGCACAGTCCAGGAGGAGGAGAAGAAGAAGGACAAGACGGTGGGAAAGCAGCAGCCGGAGAGCCAGGGAGCGAAGAGGAAGAGAGGAGAGAAGGAGGAGGAGGAGGAGGGAGAGAAGAAGAAGACCAAGCAGGAAGCAAAGAAAGAGAAGACGACTGAGGAGGAGAAGGAGGAGGATGGGAGACAACCGGAGAGAGAGGAGAAGAAGAAGAAGAAGGAGGAGGAGGAGGAGGAGGGAGTGAGCGCTGCAGACGAGGAGGTGAGGCAGAGTTTCCTCCTCACATCCTGAAATTCATCAGCTGGTTCAGATCTGATCAGGATCAGATTCTGACAGACTGAACATAATAAAAACAAAACATTCAGTCTGAAGATGAACGATTAACCAGTGGGCAGCGTTTGTTTTTTATTTATTTATTTTATTTATTAATGTATTCATGTATTCATTCTTTTGTTATTTTTTAATGCCTTCTTTATTTATTTATTTTATTTTTATTCATTCATTAATTTATTTATTTTGTTTAAAAAAATTTGTTTCCAAGCTTTGAACTTGAGAGAGAGACTTTTTTTTTCACTTGGTCTCAATAAAATGATCCTTGTGTCTTCAGAAAGAAATATGTTAAAGGTGTGTGTGTTTGTGTGTGTGTTTGTGTGTGTGTGTGTGTGTGTGTGTGTGTGTGTGTGTGTATTTGCAGCGTCAGCGCCGCCTGGCAGCCAAGAGGGAGAGCGTGCTGCGGTCTCTGAGAGGCCTGCTGAAGTCCGGGAGAGGACTGAAGAGGAAGGAGGGCGGGAAGAGCGCACAGTGAGGACACACACACATGCGCACACACACACACGCACTCACACACACACACGTTTTTACTGTCACACATGCTGAGGTTTGTCTTTCTTTCTCCCTCAGGAAGGACCGAGCGAAGAAGAAACAGGTGAAGAAACCCGACAGCAGAAAAGTGATCAGCAAGAAGACGATCAGGAGGGTCGCAGGAAAGAAAACCACCGACAGAACAGAGAAGAAGAACGTCAGGAGAACCGCCGACGCCAAACACAAACCCACCGCCAAGAAACCGGAGCAGAGGACGACGGGAGAGAAGAAACCCGCCAAGACGACGGAGGTGAAGAAGGACGAGCAGAGAGCGGAGGAGAAGAAGAAGACCAGACCAGAAGAGTCCAAGAAAACCGACAAAACCACGAGCGAGGCGAAGGAGACGGCGAAGGAGGCGGCGAGGAGCGACGGGAGGAAGACGGACGGGAAGACGAAGGCCGAAGAGACGAACGGTGGGAAGAAGGAGGAGGAGAAGAAGGAGGAGAGGAAGATCATCGGCAAGATTGTGAAAGCGACGGCGGGGCAGGGAGCCAGGGTCCAGGTGAAGAGGATGATGGGAGGAGCGGCGGTGGGAGTGGCAACGGAGCGGGAAAAGACGGAGCAGCAGAAGGCAAAAGAGGAGAAGAAGGAAACGGAGGAGAAGAGGAGGAGAGCGAGCGGCGGGGAGAAGAGACCCGAGAAGACGAGCAGCGAGGACGGGAAGATGGAGAGAAAGAAGGCGGCCGAGGTGGAGAGGAAGCCGGAGAAGGCGAAGGACAAGAACGCCGCAGAGGAGGAGAAGGACGGGAAGAGCAGAGAGGAGAGGCAGAGGAAGAGCGGCGAGAAGACGGAGGAGGAGGAGGAGAAGAAAAAGGGCGACGAGGAGAAGAAAGGGCAGAGAACGGGCGCCGAAATGAAGAGCGAAGGAGGGGCGGAGACGGAGAAAAAGACGGTGGGAGACCAGAAGAAGAAGACAGAAAAGAGCGAGAAGACGGAGAAATCGACGGCGGACGAAGCAACGAAGAAAACGAGCGCCGCAGAGACAAAACCGCAGAAGAAGAGCGCGGAGGAGAAGAAGAGCGCGGAGGAGAAGAAGAGCGACAAATCAAGCGCAGGCGAAGCGAAGGAGAGCGCCAAAGAGGAGGCGGCGCCCGCGAGAGCCGACGGCGTGGAGTCGAAGCCGGGCACGGGAGGAGGGAGCGAGGCGGCAGCGGCGGCGGGCGGAGCAGCTGAAGGAGGAGAGCAGCGGGAGGCGGCGCCAGGCG
>OMLF01050852.1:0-12696 GCA_900302615.1 Holocentrus rufus
TGCTCACATAAGGATTTAGCTAAGACTGTGACTAAGACAACTGTAAACCAAGCAAGAATTTAGTGTGAGGGTGAGGGGAATAATGGGACATAGACACACAAACACACACACACACACACACACACACACACACACACACATACACACACACACATACATGCACAGACAACGTCGTCAGGCGGGGGCAACTGGGACTAAATCCAGACTGGTGGTTTCTCTCTCCAGCTATAAATACCCCTCTGCTTAAAACAAGAGCATACACACACACACACACACACACACACACACACACACAGAGAAGCATTGAGACGCACATACACACACAGAGGTTTATAGAAACACACATTCTTCCACATCCACACTTAAAGGCAGACAAATATACACACAAAGGCACAATTATACACACACTTTCTCTATCCCTCTCTCTCTCTCACACACACACATACACGCACACACACACAAAGAGATGGCTCTGGTCTCAGCGGAGGCTTGCTAAGCGGTCTATGATTATGGGGTGTGTCTTTGTCTCATTTAGTGGTCCCACAAGGAGACAGTCTTCTGCTGCGTCAGACCAACACACACACACACACACACACACACAAATACTGATACTTTGTCGGAACTTCTGCTGGCTTTTAGTGACAACAAATCCTTCAGTTTGAATTTGTTCGGCTTTCCCTCAGGAGAAATCCAGTGGTAGTAATGGCTGTTTATGTCTGTAAATGCTGGGCTAATTAGCAATTTTGCTAGCATTCACCACCAACAGAATCATTTTCTCATCTTTGGAGGGGACGCAAAGCTAATTTGTACCATCTCCCAAGTAAAGTGTTTAAAGATTAGTGTTCACAGCAGGAAACTAAATACTGAACACACAAAGTAAGGCTGTTTATCATACAATAGTTGACCGAAGTGCTTATTTATCAAAAGCTAGCGAAGCTTTGTTTGTTAGCATGTCACCTCATGACCAGCAGCTACTTACAAATATGACCACTCAACACCAAACGTGCTATATTTCATTCATCATTTATTTTGGAAAAATATTGCGCTGTTTTCCAGTAATAAAAATGACAAGCTCTGTACATACGACTCTTCTCTTAAATACAACACAGTCACAGTGGTCTCAAGTGCCTAACACATACATGCATACATACTTACATGCATACATTATCCGCAAAATAAAAACAAACTTAAATTATAACAGATTTAACACAAAACGTCACCAAACAAATGGAACACAAATAATTACATCATTAAATTAAAAGAATACAACATCTTTCTTTACATAACAAATAAAATAAAAAAAAACGAGAAACAAATGATGGACAGTATATCTTAACCAATGGGAAGGCGGTGTTGTCCTTCCATCGGCTAATAGTGGAAGACTGGCAGTGAAGTGGGGCACAAGTGGGCAGTGCATACATTGACACACACCACACGCAGGCATAACTCTTCTATACACACACACACACATACACTCACACACACACCTCCATAGTGCAATGAGGTCTTGGCAGTTAAGACTAGTCTTTTATAACACGGCTTTCTTGGAAACACTACAGCATCAGAGATCTGGGTAATTTTGAGTTGCCACAACACCGTGTTGCAGTGTTTTCATCAAAAGAACCCAGGAGAAATTGTAGAATGTGATCAGGAACTACACAAAAAACACGGGAAATAAAGTGAGGGGGAATTGTGTATCCAAACTGAAATCCCAGAAAATTTGAAAATATACTTCCCTGAAAATTTTGTTTGATTTGCTTCACTGTGTCCCTAATGTTCTCTAATGCTAGGAATGTTGCCCAAGTTGCACTGCCCAAAACACTGCCCTGTGTATCGCAACTTTCAGGGGTCAGGGGCCACTATGGCCCAACAGGATCCATGTTGGATCAATCTGCAGTCACTACTGGAGTCTTCAGTCGTCTTCTATGTTTTGCTGAGAACCAGCTCAGCCAACACTGTCTCTGGCAGTGCCACAGAGCTACAGATGTAGCTGTTGTAGAAGTCCCACTCTTTTCAAATGCTGGTTTTGTTTTGGAAAGGCCTGGTGTCAAGTTTATTGAGAGACATGAGTTGTAGATTTTTTTAAAAGAAGGAATAGACTGCAGCAGCTGTTGAAATGCTGATAAAAGGTAGATGCAGAATGAGGGACTTCTACCATGGCTACCACTGTAGTACTAATGCAGTATGGGGGGGCTTCTACCATAGCTATCACTCTACCCTCTACTCTGCAGCACTACACAAAACACTAGACAGATAACTGTCCAAAATCCACAACAGCATTTACACTGCTCTGTACAACCACAGCACGTAACAGTACTACAACAGTACTTCAAAAGTTCTCAGTACTCCAAAGGTACTACATAGTTCATTCAATCAGTACTCCAAAGTACTACAATGACACTTGTCAGCATCCAAGTCAATGTCCCATGGTTTATCAGAGGGGAAGAGTTCGAAGGATTTGAATTGGTCCACAGTACTGAGTCCAGACTGGGTCAGTATGTGACCACCACAAAGGGTGGGAGCTGCATATCTTCCGGTACTCCATCAAATCAGCTCTTCATCAGTCCCCCAGCATCAGTTGTGCTGGTTGAGCACCAGTTCAGCACTAATTCTGTACAAAGTCTGTACTAGTGTGATCACTAGTACTGAGTCTGCTGGTACTCCATCGAAAGCACTAGGGTCAGCACTAGAGCTACATCCATCGAAGGTCAAAAATGTCCAGTATTGATCCATAGTCCATGCCAAGTCTGTACTGACTCAGTGCCAGCTCAGTACCGAACAGGCGCAAAGTCCTCCTGTGAATCCCAGGGAAACAGCAGCAAACAGCAGGAGTAAAACCTCCCGGACACAAGGTGAGCTCTACTGCTCAGGGCTGGCCTGGACCAGCAGCAACCAGGTTCATCAGCCAGGTCTGGTCTGGTCTGGTCTGGAATGGTATCATACCTAAAACGCAAGAAAAAAAAGGTCAGTTTGTGTGAGTTTTGTGTTGTATTGTGTATTTCCAGGCATGGATTTCACTTTAAAACAACTTGATTTGAATGTTTTGAGGGCTGTAAGACATGTGACATGTTTTGTTGTTGCTAGGCAGATGATTGCTGATATGATAATTACAATTATTCTGTGTATTTGCCAAGCAGACAATCCTATTTTTGAATGGCTTTTACTCAGGCGGGGCAGCTCACCTCTGTAGCGATGATACACTCGTCTTTCTGGTCAGATATGACGTAGACAGACTGGTATTTGGTGTCAGCGGCACACTGGTACCTGCTGTCGCTGGGACAGTGGTATTTAGCATCACTGGCTGGCTGATAATTCAAATCAACAGAGGACTGATATTTTGCTTCGCTGCAGCATGGCGACTCCTCTGTTTGTTTCTTTTCTGATGCGTCACTGCGGGTCACAGAAAAACACAAACAGGTTAATACTCTTATTCTTCAGACGAGTGAGGCTGCAAAAGCATTTACAGTGAAGCTACAAGGGTGTTCAACAATATGGATTTTTCTGTTTTTGTCAATGATCGACTTTACACAAATGCATATGAGATGCAAAATCTATTTTCAAGCCATGTACCTGTTTAGTCTTTTCCTGTGCCTTTCCTCTGCATCAGACTCATCCAGTATTTCACATTTGGCCTCGGAGTCGTCCTGCTCCTCCTCTTTGCACAGAGACAGCTCCTCGGGCCTGAGCTCATGGACCAGGTTGTACTCCAGACTTGGGTAGCGAGTCTTAAAGCCGTTCTTCTCTGAGCCGCTGAGCCCGCTGAGCCCACTCAGACCGCTCAGACCGCCCAGTGACCCAGCGAGCTCCAAATGATAATCCGCCTTCTTATTGGTGTTTTTAATCGATGCTGTCATCACGGCGCCCAGCTCCTTGTCGCTGCGGAGACAGTTGTTGGTAGTTGTCAGGTTGTTCATGGTCTCGTGGCTGTCGCTGTGGACACTGTCGCCGTGGTGACCGTGCCGCTCCTGCAGCTTGACCCGGATGTAGACCACCAGGACGGAGCAGCCGATCAGGATCACGAGAACAAGGAAGATGCCGGCGCACACGGCCGTCCAGGGGAACCCCATGTCGTCGTCGTCACCATCATCATCTTGATCGATGCCGCCCTCAGGTGAGGAGTAGCGCCGGTCCGGCCCCTCCACCACCGGCTGACCCCTGGGAGCCTCTGGTAAGAGGAACTGGCAGTTGTGACCGCCATAGCCAGGCACACAGGCGCACACGTAGCGGCCGCCGCGCTCATGACAGGTGGCTCCATTGTGGCAGGGGTTGTGATGGCAGCGGGAGATCGGGGTGCTGCAATTTCTGCCGGTATAACCTGTGGAAGGAGAGCTGGGGTTAGTATTCTGTCATTTGAGACTTTGCTTTTCGAAAAGTCTAGATCATGATTAATATGAGAGTTACATCACAAATTCCACTGTAAATATCCATATTTATACAATATTTTGAGGTTTTAAATTGTGTCTTGTCATTCATTCAAGCAGGGCAATCCAGTGAACGATCCAAACAGAAACTGGCAGTTCCTTTTACAGAATGCACCAACTGTATGATGCGTACGTTTATATAGCAAGGCAAAGTAAGAAAATTTGGGTGCCTGGAATCATACCTGGGGGGCAAGTGCAGGTGTAGCCGCTCACTCCTTCCTGGCAGGTCCCACCGTTCTGACAGGGGAAGGACAGGCAATATCCAGACGCACTGCTGCTGTCCTCGCAGTTCGGACCCAAGAATCCCTCCAGACAATGACACAAGTATGAGTTCACCAGGTCAACACACTCTGCACCTGAGGTGGGAGGAGAGAAAGAGGGGGAGAGAGTGTTAGGCCTCAGATAATGACTAATAGCACATATTGTAGCATGCTCTAATGAGACATGTACACACATGCAAAGAAAGAAGGCAGCATACCATTTGCACAGGGGTTGGAGGAGCAGTGGTCAATTTTCTTCTCGCAGTTGAAGCCGGCGTATCCCATCGGGCACTGACAGAAGTAGCCACCCTCAGGGTTGTCGACACAACGCCCGCCATTGAAACAAGGTCCATCTGCACAGGTGTTGGCGCTCAATTCGCAGTTGTTGCCATAGAAACCAGGTGGGCAGGTGCACTTATAGGTGTTTTCGTGGTCCTTTATGGGAAAGAAAGCAGCACAAACAAGGAAGTGTTATTCACAGGCTTTTTGCTGTGGATACTTGTTGTTTACATGCCACTTCTTGCTCTCTCTCTCTGTGGTCTTTCCCTCAGTACTCACAGTGCAGCTGCCTCCATTGCGACAAGGGTTTCCAGAACATTCGTTGACTTGGATCTCACAGCTGGCACCTGCATATCCAGGGAGACAGGAGCACGTATAGCTGCCCTGGCCAGTGTTGGTACAGGTGGCTCCGTTAAGGCAGGGTTTATGGTGCGTGCAGTAGTTCAAATCTGGGGGAAAAACAACAATAACCAACATTAGTCAACAAAGTTACAGCATGGTTCAAGTCTGTAGAGAAATGTAACAGTGTGAGCGGAGAACGAAATAATCCCCAGCACAGTGAATATCTGCTTGGGGATTTTGACATTTTTGTAGCCCTCTGCACACTTACCCTGGTTGCAGAAGAGCCCACCCCATCCCTCCTGGCAGTTGCACTGCCAGGGCTGTTGACAGGTGCCATGGAGACAGCCAGGGTAACGGATACAGTCGTCACAGTAACGACCACTGAAGCCCACGCGACACCTAGGAACACAATGAGATTAACATGAAAAACAGTTCACAACAAAAACAAAAATAAAAAACAATAAGGAACAGTTGTGCAGATGACCTATGTTTTTTTCTCTTTCTCCTAAAATTCTGCTACCAGAAGCAAGAATTTGTGCAAACCCTATCTCCCATCTCCATTCAGAGTAGTTGTTACTCCCAGATCTGCAGGTTACATGACAATAAATAAATGTCCAAAGGTTTGAGACTTACTTGCACTCTCCAGGCTTATCACAGAAGCCATGCTCCTCATCACAGCCAGGCAGACAGATTGCTGCAGAGAGGAAGAAGAAGAAGAAGAGTTGAATGATGGGAAACGTGGTGTTGGGAGCATGTGTTTTGCCTCCTCTAACAGTCTCCCTTTCACAGAGAGCCTTTTCACTCTGCTGTCTGCTTGCCGGCCTGTCTGGCTGGCTCACGGGCCTGCTTATCTGTCTTGTCTTTCACATGATCTGGTTGTATGTCTGTCTGTCCATTTTGTTTACCTGCCTCCTGTCTCTCTGCAATCTTGTTCATTAGTGTGTCTACACATCCATAAATCTGGAGATATACGTGTTTATAAACTAGAAAGCTTGTCATATGGGGCTCCACTAGAAAAATTTTGAGTCCCAAAGAAAGTGGCCCAGACTGAGCTGCCAACAAGGAGCTGACGCAGCCTCAGTCACTGAAGGTGTAACCAGCCAACCAGCCCTCTCCTTTAACATGGTTACTCTCCAACACAAAAGGGTCCCACACAAAGCCCCCTTTCTCCCCTTGACTGTGGGTCAGAAGTCCCTTTTCTCACCCTTGGCCCCTCTCCTCCTTCTCCTTCCCCTCCTCTTTCTGATCCTACTCTCCTCTCCTCCCTCCCATGCTCCTTTCCCCTTTCTGCTTCTGCTTTATCTTCTCCTCTTTTCCTCTGCTCTCCTCTTTAGCATTTTCCTGTCCTTTCCTCTCCCCTCCTCTTCTCCTCCTGTCTCTCCTCGCTCCCCTCCTCCCCCCAGGGCCAGCTGGCCTGTGTGGAGCTAACCACCAGACAGCTGCTCCATTGTCTCCTCTCACCGAGCAGCTGCCCCCTCCACAACAATACACAACCCAGCTCAGCCAATCACCGGCCCTGATTGCAACAATACAGGACCCCCACTCGGCCAATCGGGGAGGAGGGTTGGGGCGAGGAGGCCCCAGCGGTCTAATGGAAGGCACGCGGCGTGTGAATTACTGAGGAGCCACTGCGGCTCATTAGAATGGAGGCCTCTGGTGCGGTGGGCTAACTAACTGACGCCTGTTGCACACGGGCCCCGCGTTAGGAGGTGGAAAAAGTCTCTAAACTACACAGAGGCAAGTCAGAAAAGAAAAATGTTTATGTGAAAAATATTTTTGATAAAGTTTTTGAAGTTCAAATTAAAGTGGGATTTGTATTATTATTTTTAGGTTTGCAAAAAGCCTCAAAAAGTGTCCAAATTTTTACAGCTTTATTGGAATAGTGACATACAGTCACTTTTCCAATTTGGCTTTCATCCAGTTTGACATGGGCTCAATAATGACTTCATCCTATGCCAAAACCAATGTAAAACAGGCCTTAATATGCTACAGCATACATATTGAAACACTATATGCGATCAGATATGTAAACACTGGGAAGCCTATTACACATGTTCATGTGCTGCCCCTTCAACTTAATGTAATCTATCTATACCACAAGCAGCTGTCACTGAATGAAAATAAAACAAGTGAGATGGTAGTGAGATGAAGCTCTAGTTTGTCTTAATCTTTTCCTGCAATGTAGTATGTCCTGCTCAGATTGCTCCACAGAGGACTTGGCTATGACAGTATCAGATTATAAACACACTGGTACTTACGTTCGGTGCAGTACTGTCCCTTCCAGCCGGCGTTGCATATGATCTCTCCCCGCTCCCCGCAGGTGAAGTGTCCGAAGGCGTCGTCTCTCGGCCGGCAGAAGACAGAGCAGCCCTCGCCATAGTAGTGCTCATCACACAGGAAGCGGTAGGAGTACCGCAGCTCAGTCCTGCCGGCTGTCTGCAAGTCATTGGACCACTCTTCTCCCACGGTCAGGTGACGCTGAGTGGTGATCCTGCTGATCAGACGCTCCGGGTTCTCTGGAGGAATCAGCAAAACACTTGGTCATTATCCATTGCTCAGTAACGGGAAAATTTAATGTTGATAACTTCATTTGTTCTCTGGAAGAATAATGAGTTAGGCATTGATTTACAGGGGTCATAGGTGGGGAGATAAGGAGGAAAGACACCCTCTTGTTGGCATTTATTATTAGTTAGCTCCCCTTTTTTCAATAGATTTTAGATATTACATTTTTCTCTAATGGAAAGTTCTTTGCTTGCTTTTCTATGGAAAAACACCCACATGTGTTAGTACCTTGCTGCCTATGTCTCTGTGTAAAAACAATGACCCCATTGGACAATTTATATAACTGTATTGGCCTGGGGCTGAATCATGCAAGAACTTTCTTTCCTACTATTTTGTCACCATCTCTGCTTTCCATCTATCCAAATCATTCATTTAAAATGAACACGTAGGACTGCCCACTTTCCTTTTAGTAAAAAATGAAAGATTACAGGAGAAATTAAGCCTAGTTAACTAAATCTAAATAGGTTTTGCCCTAATCTCCACCACCTATATGCACACACACACACACACACACACACACACACACACACACTGTTTTGCTACAGTCTGTTAGTCATCATTAGTGCTGTGATAAGAGGGGGAGATAAGCATAGCAGGAGCCACTTGTCCACCATGAGGCCAAGTGGGGCTTAACTGTGGCCAAACCTAAAACCAGCTACAAATCCCAATTTGCACTTGCAAAAAAATAAGGATGGCTTTTTTCCCGTGTGGCTTTGAAGAAACCTCTGGCTGAAGAGCGGTTGCTTTTGTTGTGTAAAACACACAGACTCTGTCTCAGAACCAGTTACTGGTCAGCAGGCTTTAAAAAAAAAATCTACAGTCACTGAAAACTTTTGCCTTCATATACCCAGATTCAGGTTTTATGCTGTAAATCATTGCAGTCTTAACATTTCATGGTTTCTACGGACTCTCAGCAATGAATACCATAAAACATAAAACATAAACGCATATGTTCAGCTTTCTATGGTTTTATACGACAAAACAGCCACTTTCCCACAGCAGGCCCATGTGAGGCTTACCAGAATTAACATATTCTAAAAAACAGCATATTTAGAAGACCACAAAACTGAATGTATGCTTTCTTTAGTTTAAATTGTAGACCAAGTCATCTCTGGCGATAAATTATGTAACAAAATGAGCATTATCAGTGATTTTTAGTTGCTCTGGATAAGAGTGTCACCTATATTCCGTACACTGTAAAATGTAAATGTAAAATAAAACGCTCAGTAAGCTCTGTGTGGCCCTGTTTGAAACCAGGCTAATGGGTGAGCCTTGGTTAGCCCAGTTTGGTCCTTCAGTGGAAAACATGCCACTGAGTGAAAACAAGGCCACTGTTTGCCTTCTGGTCTGTCCCTGAGTCTGGCTGCCTTGCTGCCTTACTGGCTGTCTGCCGGTCACCCACCTGTTGTCAGGTCGTCCAGGGAGTCAGTGTGCAGAGCTTCAATGATCAGTGAAAATGTTCCCTGAGGAGAGAGAGAGAGAGAGAGAGAGAGAGAGAGAGAGAGAGAGAGAGAGAGAGAGAGAGTGAGTCAACAGCTGCTCAGCCTGCAGGCTGCCTCAGAGTAGCAGAGGGCTATTAGGTGGCCTCCCAATAAACTTCACAGCCTAATTCCCCGTGTTGATTAGGGGACTAATAAGCACCACTACCTGCTCCCCTTTCACACCCCGGCCACTATCACCCTCTGACGCCGCAGTAAAACCAAACGAGGCGGAATTTCACGCTGTGCTGCCAATGATGTGCCAACTCAGAGGATGTTAAATTTCCCACCACCCCTGGTCGGAGCAGAGCAGCGTTTGGTGAAAACACTGACACCCCTCCACCACCACCACCACCACCGCACCCACCTCCTCCCACCCCTCCCCATTTTATTCTGTCCAAGAGCACAGAAACACTACAATAGCCCCTCTCACACACTGCTGACAAAGACCCTCACAAGTGTTGAGTTTGGGAGCATCTGTTGCCTTATGCAGTCTTCAAAGCTAATAGAGCCTATTGGAATAAGACTGTGAGGCTTTCAAATTGTGTCCATGCAGCATTCCGATACTGTTTACATGACGTTATTCCATGCAAAACGCGACATTAATTATAATATTTCACGTGTCATATTGAAACAAATATAACACCCTAAGAAAAAACTAGAGATAAAATACAGGAATACTATAGGAATACCTGTCATATGGGATAAAATACTATAAAGTAGACCTACAAAATGATAAAATCTATGCGTCTGCCTACTATAAAGTCTGAACATGACTTTCGCTAGTGGTGGTGACCGATATGATCATTTACAGGTCAGTAGCACATATCACATGTCATAAATAATGAATAGCGTCCCTCAACACTCACCGGCCAAGTGAAGCCGAAGGGGAAGCGGATGGGGTTGGTGAAGCTGTCCGCGTTGGTCTCCGGCACCTGGAAGGAGTTGGAGCCGAGTACGGGAGTCACAGCCCCGCCGTATGTGCAGGGGGGCTCGGGGGAAACATTGGCCTGGTAGTGCTTCAGGCAGATTCGGAAGAAAGTCTTGCACTCGCACGGCTGGTAAGCCTGCTGGGGAGCGGAGCCTCCAAGGCAGCAGTTGGCGTTCCCCGTCACCCCTTTCTTATTGAGAAACTCCTGCAACTTCAACTCAAACACTCCGGAGCACAAAACCTGTGGAGATATCAAAGGAGAAACTGAGCCACAGGTTCTCAGATGTTCCAAAACACAAAAACATGGCCTATACAATTTGAAATATTAAATTAGGAACATATTCTTATTTTTTTTTCCAGCATGAGCATATGACCTGACAACCGTTGTAGCGTTTATATGGAAAAATGTATGTAAATAAAGTTAGTTAAGTCATTTAGAAAGAAATAAACGAGGATCTCAATGTGATTTATAATTATTCTTATTATTACTATGTTATTATAAGGCCTATACCTGGCAGATGAGTAGGGAGAGAGTGACAACCAGGAACAGGCACAGGCGTCCCATTGTGTTGACAACCCTTCAACAAGCAGTGAAAGCTCCAGAGGTCTGTGGCCCCGGCTCAAACAATCATGGAGAGAGTGTAAAAGTTTTCCCTTATGTCAAAGTCAAGGTGAATGGGACTGTGTTGACGGAGGAGATGGAAAGATGGATTCAGTGGAAAATGCTGAACCGGTCCTTAGGTGCGTCCTCTGTCCCTCTATTTTCCATACGAGACAGGGAAAAAAGTTTTACAGTGTAAAGTAATCCTAGGTCAGGAGCAGGATCCCTTTTTGGAGAAAAGTGAATGAAATTCCCCGTGGAAAGTAATGAAGAGATAATTCCAATCAATCAGCGCACTGTATCGGAGCGCTAGAAACGAAAGAGACAGCTCTCGACAGCCTTGTTCATTTTTCCACTTGATTGATAATGGTATACTGATCCTAAACACAGAAAAAAGTCTCCTGTGCTCTCGTCTGCCTCTCTCGGTAACAGTGCGCGTGTCTGATTGGTCTGCAGTCCTGCGCAGGGCTTTATACGGGGCCGAGCAGGCGACGGGTAATAAGATGCAAATGAGCCCCCCTCCTCCTCTTTCCCTCCCTCCACCACTACCACCACAAGTCCGCCCCGGGGCCATCACAAAGAAAGAGAGAGAGAGAGAGACAGAGAGAGAGAGAGAGAGAGAGAGAGAGAGAGAGAGAGAGAGGAGGGGGGGCGCACACACTTTTTTTCTAAACCCGCCCCCCCTCCTCTCTTTCTCTCTCTCAAAAGGACAGACCAAATGGCCAGTGAGCTGTTAATTGTGCAACAGCCCCTTCCTCTGATGCCTCCTCCACAACAAAACACACAGGGACCATTTAAATTCCGACAAATTCTTTAACCTCTCTGCACAAAATCCTTCACATCCACACCGGCATCAAGTGACATCAGAGCTGCTGATCAACGCAGCAGCCAAGCCAGTCCAATGGTGGCACACAGATATGGGGGTTAGGGTGTGAGAGCTGGCCTGTACCCGGGCCGGCCAGCCGGCCAGCCAGCCGCTCCAACTGCGTTACAGCGACCATCTGCTCCGTCACATTCCTATGGTGTTACCCCTGCCGTGGTTTTCACATCATCACACCCCCCACTGCAAAACAAGCCGCCCTGTTCACCTAGCTGTATTTCAAGGCCCACACGATGGTTCTCCAAGTCACATTTATTCCTGTCAGCATTTGTGTCATCTGCTTGCTGTAACTCCTGTGTTTTCTTTACTTTTTACATGGAGATGTTATCCATCAATTTGAAAAGTTTTAAAGAGTTTGGTTGTTGCATGTGACCCGCTTTTATTTACATACCCTGGTGCGTAATGTCTGATTGAGACAAATATTAGTCAAAATTAACTTTAACTTTTACTTTCTATGATGTATATTTTGAGTTGATGTCAGAATATTCATGTCTGTCTAGAAATGTGGGTAATCCATATCCTGTAAAACGCTTGGTAAACTTATTTTAGGTGCATGAATTAACCTTTACCCACATCCTTCATCACAAATCATTATGCTATAAATCAATTAATTAATCTTCGGTGAATAGCAATCGAATGTAGATTCCCTTATGGAACAAAATAACTAATAATAATAATTTATAATTTGTATTTCCCATTGACTGGTCCGCGGCTAAACTGTTTTTTCCTCTTTTCATAATGATATTTTGCACTTCCACACTTCAGAGAGGGATTGTAGCCTAGTTTAACTTACTTTAACCCTCCGCATAGTCTTTTAAAGCAAAACTTAACCAAGTGTACACAGCCCTACCTAAGTGCCCACAGTGGCATAGCTCGATGCCTATTTCCCTTTACTTTGCGGATGCTCTTTGGTTGAGGCAGTAAAAAAGACTTGGTGGTGTG
>OMLF01050853.1:0-12343 GCA_900302615.1 Holocentrus rufus
TCTGTAGCCAAAGCCTTGATAGTATATGCACTTATAATTTCAGTTCAATATAACTGCTGTAGACTCCATATTTTGTGTGTAACATATATATCTATAGATGCCAATGAGCAGGAGAGTTTGACTGTCACAGAAATCACTGACACTGTCTTCATACAACAAAGAAAAAAAAATGTTGCTAAGTGTTCCCAAGATTTTGACCAGTAACATTAGCTATTTGTATTTTAACAATCCACTCTGATTGTGGATGCCATGCTTTTAGAGCCTACATACCATGCACTGAATACAATATAAATGTTCATGAAGATAAGGAACAGGCAAATATGAACGTTGTCAGATAGCAGATGTTGAATTAAAATGAATAAATAAATGAACACATAAATAAATTAATCTAGACTAAACAGACGCTTCTTGCTAACAATCGCTGATAACATAAGCACCCTTCCCGCCAAACTCAATTAAGGAAAAAAAATAAAATAAATAAATAAATAAACTGGTTTAATGTGGCCTGGGTTATCGGCAAAGCATACCGTTTAGCAGAACATCAACTATGACTTTTGGGGCAAACAAGTCCTGCAGCTGTTCACTGCAATAATATCTTGACATTTCAAAGTGGTTCGCCTGTTATTTCGATAACTGTCTTTAATCAAAAAACTTCTTGGAGGACGGCAGCGAGCAGAAAGGACCATTTAAAATTTGATAATGTGCTCATCACTATGCCGAATAGGAACCCCTCAACTCGTCGCAGGACATTTCAGTCATTTTCTTCAAAGTGTGGACGTTTGCCCTTAGGCAACTAACAATTCATTCCTCTGTTTTAGCACTGAATTTGGTCTAGACTCTCCAAAGGACAGACAACGGAAACATATCGGGGCAAACTGGCAACAACTGTGTGTGAAGGGCTGCAGACTAGTGCCAAAGGTGTCATACTGTCGCATACCTAACAAACACTCGTGTATTTGACGGAACACTGAGCGGTCAGCAACAAAATGAACGCTGAAATTCCGCGCTGTCAATCAATGCTACAAACCAACAAACTTGCGGACTACTGTATGATTCTAATGCTAACTGACACCAAGTTAGCACGCTAGCTAGCACAGGATTTGACTGCTATGCAATGTGACATTTCGAATTTTAGGAGGCCACGTTTGGCTCGGTGTTCCAGTAAAGGGACTTTAGCTAACTAGTTTACTACTTTTAATTATAGTTTGACGGAGTGACAACATCATGTCTACGAAGCAGTTTTATCCGAAGATTTCAGATTGCCGTCAGACGTTTACAAAGCTCGAACTGAGGCGGTGCTAGCTAGCTGCTAACTGGAGGGGGAGAGGGGATTATCTGCTTCATTCCCTGGCTAGCTCACTATACTGGTTAAAGCTTTAATGCTAATGCTAGCCTGATAACGTTAGCCAACTTGGAGGGGGTGGGGGTCCAGCGAGTCAGTTTGTTTCCTACTTCTGGTGCCTCGATAAAATTCAAAACTTAACGTTATTTAACTGGGATGCGTATAACAGTACACGATACACTGACCAGTAACCGTTACGTACGATAAACCACCATCAACAAACTGTTTTAACAGTTTGGCTTTAGCCTTAACTCTTACCTGAAGCAGCCATCTTGAATTCTCTCAATCTGAAGTCGGATCTGTCAAGACTTTGAGGGAAGGCGGAAAACCTCCACTATACTCGTCCCTGGTTGGTTAATTGTTGTAGATAATTCCACTCATTGGACAACACAAGCGGTACATTTGTGAGGGGTGGGATTTGTAAATAAACAGTCTTGTTTTAGAGGAACTATAGTACATTGGAACTAGGCTATACAAACACTTGTGGAATTTGTATATTCGAGTACAACTACCTTAGCTATATATTTATAGATGTATTTTACCTGGGCAAGCATGTGGAGATCCCTCCGGGTCTATATCAGTTTATCTTGCTAAGTGATGGTAAGGTTTTTATTGGGTCCCTGCTGAACTGTATATTAAAAAAATAATATAAAAACTTCTCCACAACCCTGCCAACACACAAGAAGCATTATGACAAGGCATACAAGAAATAACTCATCTACAAAAATACATAAAAAAGTACATCTTTATTATAAAAACTTGAAAAAAAAAATACAAAATACTAAGCAAAACAATGAGAAAACAGCACAGGATTCAAAATCATATGATCTATTCTATTCAAAACAATCACAAACTTCTCAAACCTTGTACAACCTAATCAGATTTTCTCATCTATTATGTACTGTTATGAAGACTATAGTGAACACTGACCCATTCAACTACACAGTTCTCATGTTTACACGTTTGATTGATTCTATTTACAATATTGTGATAAAGTGGTAAATTTCATTTCCTAATCTGGTCACTCTGTAGTCATGTTATTATTAAAGACAAAACAAACAACTTGCCACAGACAGGTGACAAATTGAAGGAAAAACCAACTTGAAGTGTGTTACTTTATCAACATAAAGATGATGAGCCGACAGAACATCTAGAACTCTACAGAAGGAATGGAACACCATTCTTCCAAAAGATGCTGTATAGAGAGGGATATTGTACTCGTGTTGCAGTTGTTACAGCCCTAGACATGCACTTTTGAGAGTTCAGTGATGCTAAAACCTTAGGCACTGGTCTACAGAGGTGTGGAAGTGATCTGGTCAGATGAGTCATCCTCCACATGACTCCTTCACCAAATTGGTGAGTGCATGTGTGACGTACACCAAGAGAACTGTATAGGCCTGAATGGCTGACCTCCACAGTGAGGGGATCCGCTGGCTCTATAATGCTGCGGATTGCCTTTTCCTGGCATGGTACTGAGTGATCAACTTTATCCTATGATGAAACATTTCTATCCTGATGGCAGTCCAATCCAGGATGACCACACCCCTAAATGAAACCAATCATATGCTATGACCCTCAAAGTCACCACATCTCAAATCACCTCAACACTTACGGTTGATTGTGGACTCACCTTTCAAACAGCACTCTCTACCACCATCATCAAAACCCCAAAAGACGGAAAATATTCTGGAATAATGGTGTTCCATACCTCCAGAAGAGTTCCAGAGACTATTAGAACCTATGCTAGGGTGCACTGAAGTTCTTCTGGTGGCTCAAAGTGGTCCGACACTCTACTTCAAAACCTTTTTCATCTCAGTAAGTGATCTAGCTAAAAGACTGCTGTCTGTATCCATGACTGTCAAAAAACATTTTAAATTACATTACTTTGCAAGATACTCAAGGCTGGCTACCATGTAACAAGTGCCAGGCTAGTTTTCAATTAAGTGTCAGTTATCATCCAAACCTATCAGTTTCTTAGAAATACGAGCATTTGCAAGCTCTGTTGGAAACTTAAGTAACATCTGTCGCTATGAATACAACTTCCCTCATTTCCTGTTTAGTTTCAGTGTGTCAATGTAAAAAAGAAAAAAACTGACCCCATGCACATAATCACAAATCGACTTTATTACAATATGCCATACCATGTCAGTTGCAATATATATAATACCATAGTATATGTATTACGTGTAGGTATTATTGGCCAATTTTGGTCTTGAATTAAATATCAGCTCTGGATCAGTCAGTGTTATCTCTGATATGATTAAGTTTTTTTGATTACGTATTTAATCTAGCATTGATCAATACTATACTGGTTGTCTATAGGATGACCTTGACCTGAACATTTGATCTGTTCAGACTCCACACAAGTAGGTATAAATATATTATGACGTCATGACAACTGTTGTCATTTTTCTATTATTTAAACGGGGAGTTACAGTGTCATGTGACAGTCTAAATGTCTGAGAAGCTTTCCTACCTTGTCTAGAATTCTGACAATCACTGAATATTTGTAATTTACTGAAATTGTCATCAAGATAATGGTCAATTTGAGTACAACTGCATACTGGCTTAAATTATCAGCTATCAGCAGCTTCAATCCGCATCTGCCTTCAAAAAAATCTATGTGGATCAAATTGTGATCAAATTTGGCAAGCAGCCTAATAAGTATTATGGAGTGGCATCACATTTAAAGGAATCCAACGTTTTGGGCAAAATACTCTTTTTCCGACTTACCTGGACTAAGACAAGATGGTTGACACCATTGTCACCTCTGTACGTCCACTGGTTCAGTTCCAATGGGTAGCATTCCCTGTTAGCTTTGCAGAAAGACACATTCTATAGGAATCATTAGGAGTCATTAGCCTAGCCTTGCAAAGTAAAGAAGAAAAAAAAAAAAAAAAAACTTACAGCAACTCCAAAGCTGTCTCATCTACACAATGTATCGTGTATTTGAAACACAAGTCTTGGATAATATATATACTATAAACGCTGAACATACGTGTCCAGCAGTTATAGCTCTTACCATCCACGACTTGTTTTTTTTTTTTTTTTAATTCCAAGATATGTATTTCATTACCATGAAATACACCATACAGTGTGTAAATAAGGCAGCTTCGGAGAAGTTAGATGGTTGTAAGTTTGATAGTCATTCCCTTCTAGCGCAGTGATCCGTGCACTGCTCAAGTTATAGTTGTGTAGATGGAAGGATGCATGTGTTCAGTTCTACCCATCTAACTTAACTCCTAAAATGACTATTCTTTTTTTTCCCAAATACATATTAAACATTGCATGAATAAGACAGCTTCGGAGTTGATGTAAGGTTTATTTTTTTTACTTTTCCGGAGCTAAGATAACAACTTCTTTAGACTTCAAGTCTTTATGCTAAGCCAATGCGAAATGCTACCCATCAGAACCAAACCAGTGGATGTACAGAGGCGGAAATGGTATCCAACTTGTCTCAGTCTAGGTAAGTCAGAAAATGGGTATTCTGCACAAAACGGAGTAATCCTTTAACAACACTGTACTTAAGTCAATTACGTTAGTGAATGGGGAGTCACTGCATCACTTGCCATTCATGACAGAATCTTTGTAAAACATTGTCCAAAAAGGAACGTCATATATGCTTATGACAAATGACTGGACCGTGTTAAGGTTAAACAGATCTTTTAATAAATAGTTGGTTCCTATTCCACACTGAGGACTCTTCTTTTCTTAGCTGTGTGTGTGTATGCATGATGGCGCCACTCAACATCAGCTGTGCTCTCATTCTCCAGTGTGCCGAGTTTGATCATGTACACTGTGAAAACAAATAAAATAACAGATTTTTCATACACATACACACAAAACATTGTAACAGTGCAGAACAGAGGAAACTGACCAGAAAGCCTCATAGGAAAAAACTCCATCTAGCCATGGAAACAGTAGCAACACTGGAATGTGTTGCTTACTGTATTTATGAATTTGTCTATGTGGTCAAGCCTTGTCTTTTAAGGCGCAATAATCTCAATTGCCTACAATTGACTGTTTAGACTCAACTGACAAAAATGAGGAATAACCATGTAATTTGATGGTTGAATCTACATGGTTCTCATTGATGAGCTTACTCACTAAATGATGGTTGGAAAATATGTTTTTGTATTTTGGGTGAACTGTTCCTTTACATTTCCCATTGCTGACCAATGTTTTCATGTCTCAAATGTCTGGCTCAACACTGAACCATACTTACATTTCATTTCAAACCTGGGCCCTACTTCAGTCAGTTCAATGTTCTTGTGGTCTGTTTTCTTATAGGTGTGATGTCTGCAATGAAAACAGCTTATTGACAACTGTTCACCTTAAATAACAGAGTCTATATGACACTTACACTAGGAGAGTCCTGCCAGACTGACCTGAAGGAGATGAAATCTTCTTGGTTGGCAAACGTGATGACACGCCTACTTTCCTCTTTAGGCACTGGAAACAGATACTTGAGGATGTTGGACACCTGTGTGAGGACATTCAATAAGCTGTCTGCACAAACTCCTGAGAGGGAAGAGAAACTTGGTATGCAGCGTCTTTTCACTCACTCTGTGGCCAAGCCGGGAGGTGAAGTTGTGAAAGATGAGGTGGGGGTAGGCCTCAGACATGGTCCCTATGTCTGGAACATCGTGTCTCATTACCACATTGTAAAGGGTGAAATAAGCTGTGGGCCCAAATGGCAAGTGGCATACCACCAGTCCATCTGCAAGTACAGAGAAGAGACTCTCAGTCCAAAATTTCCAACCAACAATAAGATCAGCAAAATTTTTAACAGTTCTCCATACATATTCATCTTAAAACCTGAAACTTCACAAGTGACAGAATAATATGGTGCGATAGTGAAAACTCTTGTTTCTTCTGTTTCATATGATGTCCACACTAATCCATAGAAATTTGAAAACATGTTTTCCATCCACTAGCGCTTTCAGAACGTTTTTGAAAAGTTGGTCATGCACACCAAAACACAGAAAACGTTACATTACTGTACATGAAGTCAACGATGTCATAGCTTTAAAATATCAACACAGAAGTAGGACTGGCTCAGGGTTCTCATAAATGTATTGAACTGTGGCCGTCACAGCTTAATTCCTATAACTAAAGCCTGATGCTTCACCACTGTAAAAAAAAAAAAAAAAAAAAAAAAAAAAATGAAGGTAAACAGCCTTCGCTGTTTCTCACTCTCTCTACAACAAGTTGTCGCACAAAGCAGTGAAAGGAATCTACTGTCCCCACACATGGCTGGCGGAGATCTGCATTCTAATGATTTCAATCATCTAGTTTTGTCACTGAAAAGCATAAATCAAAGCAAAAATTATTTAATGTATGCTATGGTACAAATTGGGAAATGAAAAAAATACTGGTATTCTGTATTCAACCAAGTGTTTCGGTTTCAGTTTCGGCCAAAACGTTTCATTTCGGTGCATCCCTAGTGGTCACCACAACTTAATTCCTACCGCCACAATTCCACCTTGATCAGAAAAAAATGGCATTGTTGCTATGATCATTAGATTGCTACCGTCTTAGGCAACTGCATCTTCTCCTCCCACTCCTCCTTGCTGACACGCAGTCCGTGTATGATAGCCCAACGTAATGTAATTCTCCATTTTCGCTGTCGACACTAAAATGCCAACCCCGGCGCTTTCAAATTTATCCACTTGAAAGAGCGTTTCAAGTGGACGATTACACCATTTTAGTCTGGACAGAGGGGCAAACAGTTAAATAGGACAATACAGTTGATTGGTTGATATTAATAACCAATTATTGGTATAATTTATTTTAATTTCAATTCAGCACAGAGGAAGGGTGTGTCATATTGTTTATACCCAAACTCATTTCTTCTGGCACAAATATCAGGTGTAATAGGTGCAAGAGCTCATAATGTATCTGCAGTGGAGAAGTGGCTACAGTTGTCCACAAAAGCGTGGAAGTTGCCATTGCTGGAAAAGACAAGGAAGACTTTGTCTACACCTAAGCAATCAGTGCTCTACTTATTACACTTATTACAGCAAATAAGTCTGAGAAGACGACAAGAAAGATCACAATCTCACTGACTCATGCATCTCACCTAACAATCCCTTTTTGTGATGGCAAAACAACAAATTACATCTCAAAACTCCCAGCATGCTAGCAAGGCAGTACCTGGCCATAACCGCTACCTCAGTCCTGGCAGAAAATCAGGATTCACATCACGATTAGTCATCATTTGCTAAAAATCATGGAAATGCCCATCCCTATTATTTTATTTATTAGTAATTTGGATGAACTGCTCCTTAAAATAAAACAGGCATACCTGGCTGTCCTCTGGTCTCATGCACAATGACAAGGTCTGTGACATTATTGGCTCTGCAGGCTTGTACCAGCGTGACGATCTCGTGGTTTCCCCTATTCATGCGCTGGGCTCCGGGGAACATCAGCTTGATCTCCTGTCACACCACAGGTTACTCATCAGTACTGACACAGGCAAGCAGAGAACTCACTGTCAGATTTAAATATATAATTCTGACTAGAATCTTTTCAACAGTCACTTCCAGGGTTATACTGATACTGATTTGCTGATACTTAATGCCAGTATTGGCCCTTTTCTTAAAAACTGACTATCAGCCAGTTAGTGTCGTTCACTTCCAATATCAAAGATATGATGCACTTTGATTACATTTCCACTGTTGCACTGAACAATACTATACTAGCTGACCATGGGAAACCCTTAAGCTGAAATGATTCTGATATAACATTTTGGCTGGAATCAACACAAGTATACATGAATATTATTATTACCATCATCATCATCACTATCATTACTATCCTGGGTCTCAATAGAGCCTCCCAGCAGGAAACACTGGATAGAACTTTGGAAAATTGTTGACATGACAAAGGTTCAATTATGCTGAAAACTGACAGCATTAATCAAAAAAATATCACAATCAATATAAGCATCAAAAATGCATATTGGTCAAGCCCTACTTCCTCGATACCCAAACACATGGTGCCCCAGGTGCCCATGTCGTAATGGTGGTCAGAGTGCAGGGTTGCCCACAGTTTGAGTTTCAGTGCCTTACTCAGAGAAATACAATGAACTATACATAATACATGAGCCATCCTGTAGTTAGCTTATATCTGGCCTCTCCCATTTTGTCGGTGCGCCAGGATTTAAACCAGCAACCTTCTGGTGATTGATCATCTTCATTGCCTCTAGGTCACTCTCTCATCCTATTTAAATATCTAAAAGGAATACCACAACATTTTGGGCAAAATTCCCTTTTTCAACTTACCTAGACTAAGATGTTCAGTATCATTTTCACCTCTGTACGTCCACTTGTTCGTTGCTGTAAGGTTTGTTTGTTTTGTCATTTTACCCAAAATGTTGGAGTATTCCTTTAATCACAGGAGAACTGGGGCTGACCTTAACAAACATTTTGAGTCTGGCGCTGGGGTCTCTGGATGTGGTGACCATGACTTTAGGATCTTCCATTCCAGCCCATTTATACTCATCATCCATGTGAGAGCTGACTCCTGCACACAGAAGTCTCATTAATAACACACACACAAAGTAAATAGGTGGATTTCACAAAATATGGTGAACAGTGATGTATTTGTGCTGATATGACACAATAGGAAGATAGTGAGACGCTTGCCTTCTGCTCCTTCATCATCATACTCCAGTAGTTTCTGTAACTGCACAGCCTCTCTGCGCACCTCAGTTGGAATCAGACGATTTTCTGCAGAAAAAAAAACCCCAAAAGAAAGAAAATTAAGAGCAAAAACAATAAACCTTTGCCCTGCTGGGAACCCCATAAGTCAACATCGTTCCTTCGTCGGTCAGCAGTTAGGTCCAGAGCAGTATTTCTCAAAATCTATTTGGTGGATCGCCATGGAATTTAGTGACAACATTGGCTAGAGGATGAAACCTAGCAATTTATGTGACCCTGATTTTCCCTCTACTTCACCTAGGGTTTGTTGGTGGTACTAGATTCAAAATAATGTGCTTGTTTTACCAGCATTTCAGGTAGGATCAGAGATGATATGTCTGAAAAATGGGACCTGATCCAATGAACTGGTTTGGATTCAGTCCTACCATTGAGGGAAACCTTCAGCTTCTGTTTCTTCTCCTCAATGGTTCGCAGCCTGTCCTCCTGCACCTTCCTGTACAGGTACTCCCGTCGTAGTCTCACCTCTCGACGAAGCTGTTGTAAAGTTGCACCAACCAGACAGAGAAAATGTTAGCACAAATTTATAATTATTAATTGCAGTGCACAGACTTGACTCACAAATGTCCTGCTTCTTAGTTTGGCAACAGAAGTTTGACTGTTTACATTACTGTTAGCTGGTAGTGAATAATCAGTAATACTAAAACCCGGTACACACTACAGGATAATTGGGCCGATTTTTGTCCCGATCTCCCCCTTAAGATCAAAGCTGGCAAAGGCCCAATTATCTGTTGTCTGCAAACGACATCGTGTCTGACTCTCCTGTGGTGTGGGGTGTGGCAAGAGTGATTTTGTCCGGTCCGAGCCACTCGGAAGGCCTCGGAAGGAGAGATCATAGATAATGAACATGTTTAATATTTACGACTAGAAATCCTGTTGTGTGTGGGGCTCTCCGAGAGGAGCCGAGCACGCACAGTGTGTAATGTCACGTGTACCGGAACAATAGCCAATAAAGACGCAAGCTGACTGACAACGAGGAAGTAAAAACAAAAAAAACATGGCACTGGTGAAAACAAAAGTCACTTTGCTCATCTACACGTGTAAACGGGTACACAGATAACAACTCATAACCGTTTAGAAAAATCAATAACCGTGCACACGTCATTTTTTCCTCCTCCTCATTCATTTCTCACCAATATATATAGTATTTTTAGGGGTGATAATGTTGCTTGAAAGCTTCAGATAATAACATTAACTAACTATACACTTAAATGTTCCCACTAGTGCAGTTATCCGCATACATAATAGATGCATGGGGCGCAATGTTACGTTGAGATATAAAAAAAAAAAAACGCAGCCACAGCCAGTGTCACGTCTCTTCCCACCTCAGATAGCTCCCCTCCATCAGAATCGCCGCTGTCCAAGTTCCGAATACTTCCAAGGTCTTGGTAAGTGTCAGGGCTCTCCTTGGTCTTTTAGACATTTTCTTTATTTCTATCTCTCTAGCCCCCATCTGTCGATCTCTTTATCTCTGCCTGATGATACCATGAATGCCGGAAAGGCTAAAAATAGATCAACCGCGGAAAAAATCAATAGAATAGCACAAAATTCCGTACGGTCAATATGACAGTTCACAGCCGAAATAGGTAAAAATTGTTTTATTTTGTTGTCATTTGTATAATTTATATAAAAACAACTTAAACTATATACACTTTTGTGAAAAGTCAAGAACCAGCAGAATTTTATTTTTTTATTCAACAAAGTTATTGCCCATGTAAATTTCAAAATGTTCAAAATGACCGTCGTGGTTGTTCTAGTGTTAATGCACAAAGGTGCAGCGCTCGTCAGGTCCGCTGGCGGCAAGGTTTCTTTTGCTAGTTACTGTGATTTTAAACACAAGTTGTTGATGTATCGTTTTTCATGGGAAAAATGAGATGCGTCCCTGAGACGCATGGATAGTGAATTTACTGCGTCCTTTCAGATTTTAATGCGTCAGGGACGCAGGAAGCGTACCTAGCAACATCACTGTAAATCTCTGATGTGTAACCGGGTACACGTCGGTTAGAAGTCCCGGTTACACATGTAGAAAAAATTGTAAACGTTGACACCCCTAGTTTGACTAAGCGAGATTTGAGCGTGAAGAACCTGGTACTCTGCTGAAGAATCGGTTAGTGTGTGGTGTGCTCCGTAGTGCACACCACACACTATATGATCAGAAGAGAGAAATCTTGTGCGATCTGTCTTTTTTGATCATCAAGTGTGTGGTCTCTAAATGTGTGATGGTTTGAAGAATCCTGTAGTGTTTACCGGCCTTTAGTAGAGAAACAAGCCTCCATAAAAGGCTTTAGACTAGTTTTTGAGATACCCCTACCTGAGGTAGAACCAAAGCACAACGAAAATAGTGAAAATTTAGCCTTCTCCAAAAGGGACACTGTCTGCCTTATCACATGTATCTCTAGAAATAATAATCAGAATGTCACCACATTTGGACTGGATGTTCACAGACAGTCATTACATATAATTAAAGATTATATGATTTAATTTAAGTAAGTAAAGATTTAATCAATACCTCTGTCCATCTTTGAAATGTGTACAATAAACAAACGTATTATAGACAGAAATTGGATAGGAAATCAAAAATTCAAAAAGGTATGTCATTATTAAAGACCAATCACCAAAAATATCATTTATATGTACCAAGGACTTATCAAAGTTAGTTATTTGACTATTAACTTCACCATCTGATTTCACCAGCCCTAACAGGTAACTCATGCAGCCAGCACTTCAAAAAGGCAAATACACTGGTGTAAATGTGTGACGAGAAGGACACAAACCATAGAATAAGCCAAAAAGAGGATATAATATAACTATTATAATATATATGCAATAATAAAAATTATTTTATCATTCTAAATACATTATTTCTTTATATTTTACATTATCTTTGAATAACATAGGATATGATGCTGCTATTGGCCAAAAGGCTGCATGACAGTATTTTCACAATTGAAATGAACATGTTGACTGACTGAATTGGAAAAATCAAACATTAATCATAAATTCAATCATAAATTTATAATTAATGATGCATAGTATAGAAATTTACTGGGGCCCTCCATATTATATATAGCCTAATGTTTTTCCATTCAAATTAGTGATATAAAGATGACATTTAGCCTATTAGTTTATTCATCATTGATACTTTTAAGAGTTACATAGTTTTGCCATAGGATACATTAAATAAAGTGATATTCTTCATACTGTCCTAAGTAGGATACATTTAACAACAAACTAATTAATACAGTAAATTAGTGAAGTGTACTACCTGCCTTAGGGGCTC
>OMLF01050854.1:0-23048 GCA_900302615.1 Holocentrus rufus
ACATATTATATCTTGTGCAAGTGAATGCATTGTCTTTGTCAAACTGTCTTGTCTTGTAAAGTGTGTTTCAATAAATGTTACTGCACAGAATCACTTTTGTTCTATGTTCATGGATGACTCCTAACATGAAAAACACATGAAGTGTCTGAGAAGCAAGGGCAAATCAGCCCTTTTTATTAATAGCTGTTGGTGGAGGACAAATAACAAGTCTCTTTCAAGACTAAAAACACAGTTTGATGAACATATGCACACTCAAACACAAGCCCCTATGTCTCATCTAATTGCCTGCCTTCTTCCAATGTTTGGATTTTCCTTTGAGCTGCCAACAGGATGGCATGGAGGAGGGTGAGTTCAGCAGCCTGTGGTCCACAGCCTCCACCATTATATTCCTCTTCCCTTATATATTCCTCATGCTTTCCCATAGTGTGATATTCAGTCTGGTAAAGGTAAAGGAGCACGCTTTTTCTGTCTTACTGTTTTGAAGTAAACTCAGGGATACTGACAACCTGAACAAAAATAAGCAGTTTCACAAAGTGATTTACAAGCTATAATATGATAAATAAATAACAATTTTATTTACCCATAGAGTACCAAAAATACAAAATTTTATAAAACCTTGACTGTTGGAAAAATTTATTTCAAGGTGGCATCAATATTGTAGGCAAGATGAAGCCTCAGGGCCTGTAGTGTGGAACTTGGACTTGGAATGGCCAGCCAAGCCCTGCCTGCAGATCTCAGCCTGCACCAACTCATCTGAGCTCACCTTGCCAAGCTTTAAAGGAACATATAGACTTTTTTGAGTTTTGCCAAGTTTGGTCCTCTAAACGTAAACAGTAAAATCTTAAAGTTACTTCCCAAACTAGCCCTGCGTTTCAATAGTTTTTTCATTTCCCCTCACTGACTTCCCCTCAGCCCTTGGTGATACGTCACAACGAAGGCCACTTGGAGAGCAGAGGGAAAGTGGGCGGGGCAAGAGTAGAGGTGATATCACGTACCTGCCCTTGCACACTCTGACCATTAATAATCATGAATCGGCCACAGGTTGAGAGCCCAGCGCTGTTCTTCCTATTACATTTTAAATAAATAAATTGAAATTGAAATTTGCTGCAAAGCTTCCACAAGCTCATTTCACTGAGGCTGAATGTATAAATGAATGTATAATTTTGTAGTATACTTACACTTGTATATTGCTTGCGCCGCCATTCTAGCATTCAGGCAGTCCTATAAGTATTAATTAAAAACTCACCTTGCTCAATTTATTAATTGTCTCCTTCGTTGGATGTACGCAACAAGAGGTCTACCGGCTCTCCTGCCACCTATCTATGGATGTTTTTTCTTGCACTGAATGCAAAACTGCAATGCATTGTGGGTGATATTGAGGTCTGGAGTGACCATCGTTGTTGACTCACTCCCTCAGCCCTCCGAGGGTCGATCTCACCAAGTCCACTTCAGTTTTTCAGAGAAATGGAACGACACTCAGCACTTGCCCTTGGGATTCCCCCGAGGGCAAGTGCTGAGGGGAAGTGAACGAGGGCATGTTTAACCACTATTGGAACGCAGGGCCTGAGTGCTACTTGTTTTCTATCCTACCAGGTGGTTAATTGTATTTAATTGCATTCATCTGGCCTCATAGGTGTAGATCACCGCCCGATTGGATGGCAAAAATGGAAAAAATGCAGTGGTCTGGGTCCTGAGGGCTGGGATTAAAGACCACTGGAATAAGCCATCTGAAGGTCTTTGATTGTAATAAGGTGACACAAAAAAGTTGTATACTTTCATAAAGAGGAGCGCCTTTGAGCAAGACATTTATAGTGTGTTCTGGTGGACCTCATAAAGTCATAAAGTTTACCACCAGAAATTTGCACTCAAATGGCAGACAAAGTTGTAAACCCATGTGGTAAACTCTGGCAGGCTCCATGATACCTGAGTTTATGAGTTGTAACCCATCACATGTGGATAACTTGGAAAAAGTGCACCAGGTCAATGGTAAATAATATTCATTTAACTCGCCTTTCACAATCATGTGTAAACCATTACAACTGTGGCCAGTCCCGTCAGTTAGCAGCAGTGATCTAAATAATTGACTCCTGCCGTTCTTTGTTTACATCTTTCAGTGGACCGTGTCAGTAGTCCAACTTCTTTAGGGAACACACAGGATATCCACCCAAACAAAAACAACTGGTAAATACAAGTTGGCTGTGTGACATTTTTCTGACTTTGTGATTTGACGAGGCCTGTCCGAGTGCAGCATTAAGCCCTACCAGCTGCACCAGCTCTTGTTATGCAGCTGATCTGACCTCTGACTTCCCTGTTGAGGGGACAACTGGATGAGTATTTCTCTTACGGGGTTTTACAGTGTATCACATTATTATCAGCAAATATTGCTGTGCTGATAAACTGTATTTGTCAGGTCACAGTGTCAAGTACCAGTGAATCTGCTCTCTGTCATTCCCTTGGACTCAAAATGGTTTAGCAGCCTAGTGCCTCTTTACATTTTACATTTACATTTGACCTGTGTCTGTGCTCAGATGACTCTGGCCTTGTCATCCCAATACAAGTCCCAAAAGTCATGCAACATGGGTGACTTGTACTTTACTTTATCCTTCAGTATTCTGGAGTTCCCTTCCAGCATGAAAGTCTGAAACATAGCTGTAATAAAAATAATTGTCAACAGTTGTGATCCATAAATACGTAGATATCAGGGGATTGGCACATTCATCTTCATCATCATTTGACAGTTTTGGTAAATAGGTTGGTAATCAGGATAGTCATAGTTCTTGTTTTTCTATAGGAGGAGACTTGCTCATGTATTAGTCTATAGTGTATAAGTCTTAGCTGTCCAAGATGATTTTTTTGTGGTGGATTTTCACTTAAATTGCCCCCCATCTGCTGTTATAAATACGTTGTGAAAGTATTTCTAACAGCACACATTAGCATTTCCAGCATTTCATTTTTCCTAATGATGTCTTGCTATTATTCATATCTTGCTTTGTCTGTGTGCCAGCACTTCTTTTGTCAGCTGAAACAAGATGCCATATTATCTGTTCTCTTTGAGGCTCCCTGGGCATGCCTATGTTCTGTTTTTTGTGTGTTGTCCAACATGCATGCTGACAAAGAGCCCACTGTCTGGAGCTTAACAACCAACCCCGCCTCTCCTTCTCACACAATTTATTTCCCAGAGACTCTTGTTCTTGTCTGATTGGTCCAACCTGAAGCAAAGCCACTGTGGAAGGTCCCCTGGCAACAGGAGCTGGGTGTCCCTTTAAATTACAGAGACCCATCAGCGCCCCTTTGAACCTTTGAATTCAGTTAAAGGAAACCAGATCAGAATGTCAGTTTAGGAGGCGTTTGCTTTTGCCGTGCCAATCAGATATAAATCACATTCCCATCCCATCTCTCTGGCAGTAAAAGCACATGACCATTAATGGGCTCAACAAACCATTACCATTCAAAAACCTTATTTCATGGCCTTTGAGGAAAAGTACAAGTTAAGGAAATGGTTGTCAGGAAAAGCCTTTTTTTCTGTCACATTTCCTGTGCTTGTGTTTTTATGTGTGTACGCAGCTCTGTAGCATGAAGGAACTGTGGGTTTGGAGTGCGAGGGAGGAAGGGGCAGAGGGGCGGGGAGTGGTGTATGTTAGCTTTATAGGCGAGGGATTACCATCGCACGCAAGTCTTCATTCCAGGCTCGGCCATGGCACGGCTCCCCCTGCTGTCTGTGTGAGGCGGCCTGCTGTCTGATTGTGTATGGCTTGCAGCCCTTTTTCTTTTTTTAGTCATTGTTACCTTGGATCCGCTGCCATCTTCCCCTACATTTCGCTGCTCTCATTCCCGGTGCGAGTGCATGTCTGTAAAGAAGCCATGTCCTGACCTTTCGCCTAAGGACCCAGCTCACTCTCTTTCCTTTCAGCTCCCGTGGAGTACATGACTCAGAGCCTTTCTCTCTCCACAATGTTTTTGATTTCTTAACTGTACATATGACTTCCTCAGTGCATTTATCTTGTCAACCTCGGGTGATTGCCATTGATTTTCTTCTTTTGCTTTCTTTTTGCATCATGTCCATGATGTCTAGTGGTATTTGTTTATTTATTCCCCCCCTCCTCATGTGATGCACTGTGTTTTGAAATGTTCTATTCAGCCTGTGTGTTTTGATTTTTTTTTTTAAACAGGAACAGATTTATAAATTATGACTGACACTGCAGTACTGTGTATACGCCTTATAATGTTGGTCCTCCCTTTTACCATCAACTCTCATATGAAACAGCAGCAGTTTAATTATTATAGAAGTGAACTTGCAGCTGGAAAGTCGCCAGTTCAACTCCTCAGACATGCCTGGAAGAATCTGGGCAGGGGAGGGATAAATACTTGTATTTTTGTGTATCTATCAACAAATATAGGTTTGGATTTCTAGTGGCATGTGTTTATTTGTCTGTCTTGTCTTTTCAAACAATGAGAAACCTGGTCTGAAGCCAAATTTATGTCTTTGTCTGCTGACCATGTTTAAAGTGATGCAGCCTCTAATAGCAAAGTATTGACCAGGGTATGATGTAATATGAAGATCACATATGGGTTTAAGGATGGCACTGCACTATAAAAGTCACTATAGATAGTCCTACACGATCTTAAATGTTTTGTTTTTCTGTATATTCATAGCCAGGGTGCTTTGAAAAAGGAAAAATTAGACATTAGAAGAAGACAATTATATATTGAAGAAAGTAATTGGAATTTAATGTTAGACCTGTTGTTTACATGCTTTAGGATGTATAAGCATAACAGGTTTGACATTACATTATTCAGAAAGCACTCCCTGTAAATAGTCACCAGTGTTTTTTAAATCCTTGAACCAGGCAAGGTGACTGTGTACAAGGCTGTAGTTTAATGGTCAGCAGCCAGTTGTGGATATATGTAGTTCCACCTTTCCTGCAACAACTCCCCATTTTGCCTGTCTAAATAAGAGTTAAATCAACCCAGTACAAAGCATGGTATTACGTATGTGACAAATCACAAGTTCGAAGTGATGGATTAGCACCTGGAGGGGAAAAAAAATCATCATGTATTTACAGCACAGTGGCAATGCATCAATGTGACGAGTTTTGCTACTCGTGTTTGCAAAAAAAAAAAGTTTTAAGACTTTGCTGATATCTAATATATATATTGACTTTCCATTCTAAATATATAGCTCTGTACTGCATTTGCAACTGTCCTGCAGCTTTACTGTTGGATGATGCCACTAAAGTTAGTATGTATCATGTGTGCACAGTCTTGTGTATCTGTATTTGTGCTTGTGTTGTTCCTGTGTTTGTGGATGTGTGCTCAGCTGACGCGCTGTGTCCACGTTGGCTCCAGGTGAAGGTGATGACAGAAAATGAGCTGCTGGGTTACGCCTGCGAACAGTTCCTGGGGAAGTCTGTCCAGGAGATCAAGAGCGTCATCCTGCAGACCCTCGAGGGTCACCTGCGCTCTATCCTCGGTGAGTAGACGCCGAACGCTGCAGGATCACTCCAAAAGCTCTATCATTTTGGATTGTTATTTTCATGGTGGGTGGTAGAGATAGAGAGAAAGAAAATAAGGCAACTACTTGAGATACAGCTCTGGTGGCTGCTCTGGAAGACTACTGACTAGTAATAAGATGAGTAATTTTTTTGTTCAATGTTTTTTTGCAAACGTCTTTAGTGATGAGTCGCATTGCTGTGGCCGGAACTCACCAGGCACTGAAGCAGTGGTCAGATAAAGAAGATAAGATGAGTCATCCTTTGTGCTGAGTCAACCATAAACAAATTTCTCACATGATCAAGTTTATGAAACATAATTCATTTCTTCAAAGCTGTTAGAATATAATGTCAAAAAAACAACAACAATATAAGGTCATAAATGTACCATAACTGTGAGTTGCTAAGTGAAGCAGATTGCGGGGTAAAATTTGCAGCTTGCCGGTTTAGCCTATGACTCAGCCCAAGATAGTTACATTTCCATTCGATTAAAATGTAGCTACATTGCATATGCCACAGATATCATATGTCACAAGACTCCAAACACAAAACCAGCAAGGGTTCAGGAGGGTTCGTGTGGGACTTAAAAAGAACAGCAAAGGAATGAAGAAAGTTGAGAACAGAAGACATGGGGGTTTCAATCAGGAGGTGTCGTCCTGTTTTGTTTTGTTTTTGTTTCAAACCGGTGGGCCTGTAAAGCCCTTTGAGACTATAAACAGCGATTTTGCGCTCTAAATAAACCTGAACTTGAAATAAAATAAACTTGACCTTGAAGACAGAATGACATTGAAGTGATGAATAGTGAAAGAAAATAACTTGCATACCAAGAGCACGTTGGGACAGACACGCTCCCCCGCAGCTGTTTTTTCATCCAAGTTTCTGGTTTTACTTTGATTAGGTTCAACTTGCTTCAAGGCAAGCTGAAACAGAAGAACAAAATACCATCCATATATCCATCCATGTTTAATGTATGGTATGGAATGGTATGGACATTTTGACAGTATCCATCAGCAGGCCCCATTTTGAGTAAATATTTAAATTCAGGATAGTTACTGTATGATAAGCTAGGATAATTACTATAGGGTAATTACACAAGAGACAGTTGAATTGTAAGGTACAAGTCACTGCTCCTTATTTTCAGGAACACTGACTGTGGAGCAGATCTACCAGGACAGAGACAAGTTTGCCAGCCTGGTGCGGGAGGTGGCAGCACCTGATGTCGGCCGCATGGGCATCGAGATCCTCAGCTTCACCATCAAGGTGGGAGACATGAGAACATTGAGTTTGCTTTATGCTACATTTGCCCTTTGAACATGGGTTTCCTACCGTAACTGAGTCTGTCTTCAGTAATGTAACTGCTAACGATACTGTCTGTGTATCCATTTTTGTGTGTCTTTCCCCTCCTGATAGGATGTGTATGATAAAGTGGAATACCTGAGCTCACTGGGGAAAACACAGACAGCTGCAGTACAGAGGGATGCAGACATTGGAGTGGCAGAGGCAGAGAGAGATGCAGGGATCAGGGTAAGAGGCCCTCCAGTGAAAATTAACACTGCAAACCCGGGGCATCTGGAAAACCAGATTTCTGCAGAGGCTGTTTACTCAAAAGGCAAACTATTGACTCTCCCTCATTATCATCTGCTCATTGCCTTTAATAGGAAGCAGAGTGCAAGAAAGAGATGATGGATGTCAAGTTCCAAGCCGACACAAAGATGGCCGACTCCAAACGAGAGCTGGAGATGCAAAAAGCTGCTTTCAATCAGGAAGTCAACACAAAGGTATCGGCTCGAAACGTCTTTAGATTCAGTATCACATGAACAATAAAACATAGGCATGCAGGAAAAGTATATTATGTTAAACATGTACTGGCTCTTCCATCGCCTTTCCAGAAAGCAGAGGCTCAGCTAGCGTACGAGCTACAGGCCGCCAAGGAGCAGCAGAAGATCCGTCTGGAGGAGATCGAGATCGAAGTGGTGCAGAGGAAGAAGCAGATCACGATTGAGGAGAAGGAGATCACCCGTACTGACAAGGAGCTTATTGCCACCGTGAAGAGGCCTGCCGAGGCCGAGGCCTACAAGATGCAGCAGCTGGCGGAGGGGCAGAAGTGAGTGGATCCTTTACTTTTACCAGACAAGTCCTTGAATTTTTAAATCTCAATACTTGCAAAAAATCCCATTGTGATGAGGTTTTACTTGTTTCCACTGCAGAATGACTTAATTTTAACGAATGAGATTTTCTTGATGCTGATGGAGCAATCCACTTTAAGATATTGCCACTTGTTTCTAAAAGAAATCCTGCAGCAATTTTAACTGCATTGGAACAAAGTGATCCTAAGTCTACTGGCCTATTCTCATTTCTTTTGAGGAAAACGGGCTTTTAAGACTTAATACTAGACTAACTGCACTACATTTTTGTAGCGTAGAACCGTACATGACTGAATTTAAATGAGTATCCTTGTTTCGGGATACCACTACTGGGTCTGCTTATGTCAGATTTTTTACTTACAAATAAAGTGTCTGTCAGGCTGCAGAGTTAAAAACATTTTGTGTATGTAGAGATGAAGAAAGACAAAAGGTTAAAACTTAAAGAGTGCAAGCCTTTATTTGTAAGAAGTGAACACTGTAGAGAAACCAGTCCTTTACTTATTCTGTAACCTTCCTCCAGGATCAAGAAAGTGCTGACGGCAGAGGCGGAGGCTGAGAAGATCCGCTTTATCGGCCAGGCGGAGGCCGGCTCCATCGAAGCGGTGGGGAAGGCAGAGGCTGAGAAGATGAGGCTGAAAGCTGAAGCCTACCAGCAGTACGGAGAGGCAGCGAAGACGGCCTTGGTCCTCGAGGCTCTGCCAAAGGTTTGTGGTTCTCACACACACACACAGCTGGATTGTAAGGACTACACTGACCTTGTGGCATTTTTCAACTGGCCAAAGTATTCAACAAACAGGGTTGGTACCAAAATCATCTCTTAGTGGATATTTAATATATATAGGTTAAAGTAACATGTATTTTCTGGTTCAATGCTGACCTCTATCCTTCAGCAAATGAATAACAACAATATAGAACAGACACACCTTGGCCAAACCCTCAACCACATTCTTCAGTTTCCACCTCCTGAAAAAATAACATCCCTCACATAAACATAGGTTAAGACATTTTATGTGTTGCAATCATCACTCTTAAATTTAGTATACATATTGTCATGTACATGTTCAGTATTTAGATCGGATGTGCCAGCTGTTCTACAGTCTCCTTTCATTAAAATATGCAGCTAGGCCAACAGGCATAATAGAACAGTTGAGATTTTATTAGAATTAAACCTCTTTGGCAGATTATAAGTCTGTTGAATTTACTAGAACACCATGCCAGTTAGTTAAAAAAAAAAAAGTCTTAAGTCTCTGGCCAGACTGAAACAAATTACCAGATTTTTGATCAAATCATGGCTTGATGCCCTGCCCATAATCTCCATAGAGGCAGTACCTATAACAAAGGCTAACACTGAGCACAATAACAAAGTGATGAATTAGAAAATGTGAAGGAAGCGTTACTATGAAGGTTAGCTAACATATTCAACAATGCTATGTACAGGCCATTTGCTGTTGCTCAGCTAGAGGGCTAACTAGTCCAGATAAAATAACATGGAAAAGTTAAAGCACCTAGGTAAGTTAATGCTGGGCAGCTCCACAGTTCAGATTTATTCAAAGGATAGTGCTCATCATTGTCCATTATGAATCAACAACACAAAAAATGGCTTGTCTGGCTGACTACACACACTGGTGTAAACATACGAAGCTACACTTAAAGTTTTTCAGAGAGAGAGAGGGATCAGCCATTGAAAATAGTGGAAAAGAGCACATTTTTTTGTCTCTTTTACTGCTCTTGCATGCAAGCCTGGCAGGTCTAGGCATGCCTCATTTAAATTAATCAACCATTCAGCCTTGGAGCTGCTAGAAGTTTTTTCATCTGTGGGATAATGCCAGTCGACTATGATTAATGTACTGTATGCTAAAATGTTAGCATGAACAACAGAGTTATCAAACCCAGTCAAAGATGATTTTGGTGCCAGTCTTTACATCATGTACGTAGCAAGGTGACCACTGGACAAAACTCAAAAAAAGTTGTAGAATGGAAGTGGGAGATCATGCCGTCCATCATTAAGGCTATAGACTACGTGATGTTTTCTCATTGAACTTGAAAGCAAATGCTCACTGTCTGTTAACAGATTGCAGGCAAAGTGGCTGCTCCCCTGGCCAAGACCAATGAGATCGTCATCCTGAGTGGAGACGGCTCCCGTGTGACCGGAGAAGTGAACCGTCTATTAGCTGAGCTGCCCGTGTCTGTCAACGCCCTCACTGGAGTGGATCTCACCAAGGTGAGAGTGGCATTGTGCACTGCTGTAGTTCATATGTTTCTTCAAACCTCACTTGTGAATCTATATTTTTTTATATCATTTTTTATTCTTGTGCTGCAGAATCAAGCATGCCCCTAGGTTATTACTGTTAGAATAACATCAGCTAATAGTATTCGGGATGACAGCTGCCATCATTTTCAAAGATTAAGATAACCACACACAGCGTGACACACAGATTAGCCGATAACATCTTGGAATTTCTCTAACTTCATTAGTTTTGTAGCACTGCATGCTAGCCATTTTTATTTATGTATTTTATTTTATTTTATTTTTTTTGTAATGATGTCAAAGTTGCCTATTCCTAGTTTATTTATTCATGTTGTTGGCTGCCAGCCTCTGACATTACCCATTTTTGCAGTAGATAAAATTACATGGTGAAAATAAAAAACAAATTACAAAGAAGCCTAATTCTGTTTTGGCTGATCCACTTTCATAGGCATGATTGCAATAAAGATTCAGACGCAGTGGAAAGAAAACAAGCAACATCTCAGTTGATAACTAGAAGTCTAGAATTCAAACTTCCACCAACACTGAGAAATTCTCTGACTTGCAGTACTGCAGCCTCTGTAGTGAATTGTGTTTTAGTCGTCCAAATTTGATTTTCCCTTCAAAACAACATGTGAATGCAAAGCTGTTCAGCTGACGCTGAAGTCCCAGATGTCAGAATCACACCAACACTTGAACACAGCATAATAGCTATGGCTAAATAAAAACAATTTTGTGTCGGAAATGGTAGAACTGGATTCAACACAAAAATTTGAGCAGTTGATCATTGGGTCAGGGATTTTCAGCCCATCACCTTTTGAAATATCTTCCTAATGGACAAACAGATGTGTGAAAAAAATGTCCTTTCAACTTTGTGAGTGAAGGTGCTTCCTAAGGTAATCCCTAGGATGGGAGCAAAGCAATGAAATTTGAAATGTGGAAAATGTTGTAAAATCTGTGTGATAGGGAAACGTAGGTAGCTGTCATTTCTTAGTGCAGACCAGCCCATATTTCTATGACTCTGTTGTCCCATTAAAACGAGCTGACCCGCTCTCCTCTGGTTTGTTCCCACAGATTCCCCTGCTCCAGAAGATCACCGGTCCCCAGTGCCAAACGGCCATCTGATGCATCAGGCCAGAGGCTCGTTGCTCTGGACCCCTCTTGTTACATGGCTGCCTCAAGCATGGAAGCAGTTTTTGGCCTATAATCCGTCATGCTTCTTTATTATGCACTCTTTCTATCAACTGCCTTCAACCAGAAACACTTGACACCAACCAAGATGTTTTTATATTTTTAAGAGGTTTTTCATTTCCTAGAAAAAACCCTGGTGCCTTACCACTAAAGGACCAGACTGTAATGCATGTATGTTGCTCTGATTTTTTTTTTTTTTTTTTTTTTAGTTCTTGTTTTAAAACACATGGCCTCTGCACCAATTTTCCCCGGGCTAAATGCTGGAATCCCGGCTGTCAATCCTGCAAATTGTCCAGATAAAAAGTCAAAGTTGGCCTACTTTGAGTGTTGACAGAGTAAAACATTATTTATCACAGAAAAACAGATTCCAAATTTATCAATCACTAGAAATAGAGCTTGTTTACTGCAGCTTGCCTTTTTCCCGAATTGTATAAATTTATTAACACCCTTAAAGAGATGCTGTGAGCACACGGCTCTTCCTCAGGCCCAGTGTGCCTCCCTTTCAGGTGTTAATGTATTTATTCACCTTGGGAGCAGAGCGATGTGCCAGCTCTTTCTTCTTCATTAGTTGGTCTGGTGCTAAGAGCCCAGTTTGTACAGAAGACTAGTGTGAAAAGGGTTTTTTATTTTCTCTTTGGTTTTATGAAGAGCAGCCTTTCTTACATAATGGCTGGATTTATTTTAACTCCAGGGAGAAGCTGATAGAAAACCTTAGCTTGAACCACCGTTCACAGGATCTTCACTGAATGTGATTGTAAAAAAATTAAAAGTATGATACAATATTGGTGATATTGGAATCACTCCTTGAATAGTTATTTTTTGAGGTATATTTTAGCATTGCATGTCTTCTAGTGGTGATGTGCAGTGCCTGTTCACCACTCAAGTGCCCAAACCTGGACAGGTAGTGTGGCTTTTCTTTTGATTTAAATCAGAGTGAGTCACTTTAAGTAGTAGAGACTTATGTCGTCCTAACACCTGCTAATACTAACAATGATGTTTCCTCTTCACTTTCGACGTGTAGTATGCATAATACATAAGCAGATATGTAAGCTTAGCGAACGCATAACACAAAGCCATACACTGTAAAGATTAGCCTTAATAGAGACCCAGAACTTCTGCCAGGTTTACTGAACCGTTTCTGGATTACCTCAGTCAACAGATCATAGACATACAGGGTCTGAGCTTTAATTCATTTTGTTACTCCTCGTTCCTTCTTCTACTGAGGTGAGCTGTTCTGTTCCTTTGCCTCAGACGTGATGTTACAGGTGTCGGTTTGAAGTCACCTCACCTCTGCAGCTGGTTTACTGTACATAGCTCATGATTCACTTTTTTCTCCATCAATTAATGTGCAACCACATAAATCAGACATTTATAGTTATTATACATTCAGTTTTATATAAGCTGGACCACCTTTTTTTTTCCTTCTTCATTTTGTGTTTTGCTTCATTCAGATAGAGAAGGTGATGAAGTGTCTATTCATTAGATAAGAAAGAAACCTCTCTAATACTACAGAATCTGTGAGCCCAGATGTTTTTTTGCTTTGTTTTATTGCCAATGGTCCATGTGGAATTGTGTTAGTTCGCAATTGTTTTTTTCTTTGACAGAAACATGAAGCTAATTGTATGTCTTGGTCTGATGGACATTCTCCCATGTTATTTCTGATTTTGACATAAGTATCGCAGTTTCTTTGCTGTACTTTTACTGTTAGCCAGTCGTGATATGTGTCTGTAGCTATTTCACCATGCACTAAATACTTAGTGGTCAAACGTTGTCTGGCTTGCTGCTGCAACAATGATATTGGTATAAAAGCAGACGCTTCATAAGTAATGTAGTGTTCTTTGTCAATTTTGAGATCACCTATTGAAAGTGTTCTAAATTTTCGTGTGTTATAAGAAGTGTATAATATTAATGAAATTAGTCCATAATTAATTACTCAGACGTGACAAAGATCGCCTGTTACCTGAACACAGTTTGATTTTCCTTTCTTTTGCAGAATAACTACCGTTTCCAAACTGTGATTTCACTAAGTACCTAAACAGAATTGTTAACAAGTAAATAATCCATTTTATAATGCTCCTATATTGTATTAGGTGAAGTATGTAATGATTTTAGTGCACAGTGCCTTTGTTATGGTTAAATAATAGAATAGGTGATTCGTACTCCCACGTGCCCGACGCCCTTTCAGACTATTGATTACTGCACGTGGAGGTACTGACGTCATATTCTGTTATGTATTCGGAGCAAAGTCTCTGTGACTGTTCATTTCAGCCTGTAGAGTATGGGCCCTGTAGTTGGTCGGCACATCACTTACTTTGTACGTGATTTCCTTTTTCTACTTTTTGTTTAACATTTGTATTCTTATGGTGTTTGTACTACAAATGTACAAGGGAACACAGAATTCAGTATTTAGGAGATGTTATAAGTGTGGTAGCAGCATTTTTAAGACTTCTGGACATTTGAAGACCTCTGAGTATTTCAGTCACTATATTGGTCACTTTTTTGTGCCTACAAAATATAACATAATCATTTATTGTCCTGTCAGAGTAGAGGCAGCTTTCTGTTATTGCCGAGTGGAGTGTAGCGTTGTTTCAGACCAAATAATGTAGACCTACGCCTTAACCCATTATCTAAATTTGAAATATGTAATTTAGTCATTCATCTTGGAAATAATCTATAATCTAAATAAATACGATGTGAATTTATTTCTTGTCTTCTCATGTTACATCGGTCACTGGAAAACTAATCAGCATGGCTTTTTGGCATGTGTTCATGTGAAATAACCCTGTGTTGTGTGTTGCCCTAAAATAAAGGTTGTACCACCTCGTGTAGGCTTCACTGTACTTCATCAATGAAAATTAAATCAGGCTCGGCTTGGCGGCTCTCACTGACCGCACCCTGCACACGCATTTAGGGAAAGATAAATGTCACATCGTACATGCAAAATTTCACTCTGTTGTAAATGTAAACACAATTGTTCATATTAATCTCAGTGACAAATATGTTGATGCGATAAAATGTTCATTAGGAAAAATGGTAGCGAGGAAAGACTGCTTAAGATCCTCTTAGCCTACATGTCTCTGCAGGATAGTTTGAGGCTCGATCAACAACTCCGACCTTTGTTTACTTGAGCTTATTAACCCCGACAATGTAATCCAAACTCCCTGAGAGGAATTTGACGTCACAACGTCCTGGCAGAGAGATAGGCTAACTCACTGCAAAAAAAAAGGGTCGGGGAAGGATCCCAATGTGGAGGACTGAAGAATCTGCTGACATTTAGAGCTTTCAGGCATTTACAGCTCCTTGCACATGAAGAATCTGACAGCAATATGAAAAATTGTGACTCTCTTGGTTACATTCTTAATCTGTCCAAAATAATTAAGATAGCCATAAATGGGGAATCCATGAATAAATCAGCTGTAGTAAATCAACCAAAATTAAACCTTCAAGCTCTTTCTCTGTATTGTTTTGCGCAATCCAAAGTGACAAGTATGAAGCAAAACATCAAATATGCTGTTGTCCAAATACAAGAGATCATAGTGTAAAATCCTGCTGCTTTTTGGCCGTTATCGACCATGGAGATACCATGCTGTGTGCTTTACCGGCTCTGAGACGCTCTGACTGATGTTGTGTCTCATGGTTTTGGAAATGCTTGGTCCTCGTGCGGCGGGAGCGGTCGGCCCTCTTGGCAGCAGAGGAAAAGCTGCAGACTCCCGGCTCGTGAAGAGGGAGATGGGAGGCTTTGGGTCAGCAGGAACAGATGTGTCCTCTCTGGCCTGTGACCTGCTTCATGGGCCTCTGCTGGGCTGGACATGCTCTTTATCTGAGCTCACAGGTCTGAGTCCCGCTGGCATAAACACCAACCATGAGAGGGGAAATGAAAAAAAAATGCACAGCTGCATACCTGGGTGTGAAAAATGACCATGTGGTTGATTGGTGAAGGCATTACTTGTACCTGCAATGTGGACACAAGGGACACCTGCTGGATAGTCCAGCTCAGTGGTTTTCAAAGTGGGGTTTGGAAACCACATGGGGTCCTTGCAGGGCTTCCAAGGGGTCCTCACCAAAATGGGGGATAGTTTAATTTCTCTAAAATTGTATTCAACTGAAATTGTTACAACACAAACAAACTAACAAAAAGGTGTATAGGTCATTATTTTCCCATTATGTTTTAGTCTCAGTAATATGAATCTATTTTTCAGTGTTCAAGTATGACATCTAAACTCTTTACCACCTGTCTCTTCCCATCAGTGGGTGCGTCATTGCTGTGTGCCTGAACTTTTTTCAGACCCACAGAACTTTATTTTAAATTCTAGAGGAGATGCCAGGGTTTCCAAAGATCCCAGATATGTCCTGCTGAATTACAGGGAAATGTGTGTAATATGATGCACAAGACTTGTAGATATTTTCTAGTTCAAGTAATGCTGCAGCCTTAAAACAATGGCATCTTGGCTTTGTATATTACTCAGTATAAGTGTGATGTAGCTTTAATGAATCAACCAAAAGATACAGAATATGTATGTGATATTGTCACGCAAAAAATAAATTTCAAGTTACTTAAGGGGGAAATTTGAGGGGAAGTCAGATAGTAAGGGGTTTACACAAACCAAATTACATTTTTATATCAAGGTGCCCTCAGGCAAAATCACTTCACATGAAAGTGATTTTGAAGGGGTCTGCAACAACAAGTTTGAAAACTCTATGCTAATTCAATGGGAGTGGTTTACCTCTGTGTTATAGAATAAGGAAAATTACTTTGTAAATGTTAAATATGCTACATTCCATGTTCATTCCTGGAAACTATTTTGACTGTTTATCCGTTACTGAGTCATGTCATCCAAATTTCTATCACAATTATTTCCCCTCTAACCCAATTCAACAAGATCAAACTAATCTGTTTGAGTGAGTTATATCAGGGGTGTCACCAGAGAGTTGTTGTCAGTCTGCTGTTATCTGGTGGGTAAATCAAACTCACAGAGATATGTATGGTCTGTGTATTCCAGACATATTGCCTCCAGTAAATTAACACTGGAGTCCCCAGCAGCTCAGCACACACAGACCATGTGTGTGAACAGCTGACGGAGGAGTGAGCAGCAGTCTGAACAGTCTGAATCACACGGTGCAGAGCCCACATTCAACCACAAGAGGGCAGCTCAGTCATCTCTAGCACATAGATGTAGAACTATTACTACTTCTTCCACTACTACTGCTAAGTACTGCTACAAAACCCCCAGCAGCCCTCAGTGGCAGGCACAAGACATCAGACAGGAACATTGATCTATTCTTGATGTAATTTTTTTTTTACATACATACATAAATAAACATTGTGTATTCTCCTATTCCAGTCAATTCCAATCCTGAAATGGGATAAATATGTACAAAAAGGACTGCAGTTTTGTATCACTTGACACATTAACATTAAAGTCGGTGCTTAAATCTATCATGTCAGAGTCCCTCACTGCTTCATTTCATATTCAGATTTCAGTAAAAAGAGGACATGGCTGAAACTTCACCGCTTTAACTTTGATTTTAAATGTGGCCTTGCACTTCTCTGTGGCTGATTCCCATCTACAGGAATTTAAAGGATTTCTAATCAGCCTTCTCTTAAGATTCAAGCAAGTGGGGAATGAAATATTTTATCTTGATGTCAAATTCAAGTCGTTCTCTTTTACCTCCCAAAACTGTAAGTGTCTGAGAAGATTAGTGCGCAACTTTGAGAGTGACACTTCCATTCCCATTGACTTGCACAACACTAGTAGGAGGCTTTACCAAGGCCTGGTGCCAATTTGTCAAAAACAAAAAGACTGATTTTAAAAAAAAATTTGAATGTCTCCAAAGGAGGCTTGGTTAGGGATGATTTGAGATAAGCTTCTAAAACTTATAAAACTTCCCTTAAAGGCTAAAAAATATCTGCTCTGATTGTCCCAGACTTAAATTTCATTGCCAAATATCCGACCCATGTCAGATTTGAGATGCATGTACATGTTGCATCAGTTAGAACAGCTTTGAGAAGTAGCAATCTTTAGCTGTGCTAATGCATTAAGATATAACTGAATATTATCAGATACATGATTTGGTGAACATTATCCAAGGTCTTTAAAGGGCCTAAGGCTAAATTAAAAAGAATTATGTCCCTTTACTTGGTGGTGATTATTCTGTTTATGACAGTCTCATTATTCCTTATATATGTGGGTTTCACATCACATCATAGTGATATTGTCTAGCGTCTGTCTGATTGCATGGCTTTTCCTTGACTTTCATTCCCTTCAATCATTCATTCCTGATATTATTCAACTAGATTTTATTCCTTTTGCTCCTACAATTTAAGTCCTGCCCTGATGTATGAAACGTTATGAACTGTGGACCACAGCAAACTACAGGATGTAATCTTTAGGTGCAATCGAACTAAACCAGCTTGTCATAAATATTACACATGATGCCGGCTGTCCTTTCATTCACATCCCTGTAGTTGAAACACTTTAATCAAATTAGCAAATTTTTTTTGTCTTGCTCTGTGATGACAGCTTTGTTCCTTTTTGAGTTATAAAGTATAGCTAGGCCAAAAAAAAAAAAAAAATCACTTATCTTAGAATGCAATTGAAAATTCATAGAAAAAGCACAAGCATTTCTCCTGCAGATAAAGAGCCGGAGGCAAACCAAACCACCCAGATAGTCCTACCTCCATCTTTATCTGTGACTACAGCAGGACCTCTCACACCCCTAACTGGGCCCCCCGCCCAAAACAGGGAGTGTGTTGCCATGGTAATGGCGTATCACACCTCATGCTGTCCCTCCCCAACAATATGTCCCAATTGCACAGCATCCATGAACACACAGAGTTAATTATTGAGAGTTCAAAATGTTAGAAATCCCTCTCCACTAGAGAAGACAGCTGCAACTTGACAGCTGTATTCCACATAATAAGTCATACTCTGCTTTTATGACACAAACTGGAGCATTTCTGGCATATGAACACCAGGAGCACTTTCTTTTCAAAAACAGTGTTTAGCAGCTTTTTAAACAGATCAAGACAAAACTGTCAAAAACGGAAGAAAATGTACAGAGAGAAAGCTGCTTTATGACAGTCCAGTCTGTCCATTGTTAAGCAATTTGATGCACTGACTTTGATGCTCTGTGTCTGTGTGGCACATCCAGTAAAAATAGATCTTAACTGTACAATTCTGTATATTTTGGAACAAAGACAGACCTATGAAAAGAAATCCACCTAGTTTAAGTCAGATGGCATGACTTTAGCTAACATGATATCCAGGTGTGGGTCAGATTACTTTGAAATGTAGTTAGTTACTAAGTACAAATTACATGGCAATTTTTGTAATTAATAGCATGATCCATTTGATTATCCGAAAAAAAGCAATCTAATCTAATCTAATCTTACTTCAAAATCAAATGTTGAACATATTGCACCTTGTACTAAAAAAATAGATGCAATGACAAAGATCAGAGTTCCATAAATAGTATTTTTTTCTCTTTAAACATCTCAAAACTTTTTCAATGCAAATAAACAGCATTTTGCATGTTCAGCATTTACAGTTGGTCAAATCAAAAGACTTTTTCCATCAAAGGCCACATGGAGGACTTTGCTCTTAACACAAGAGGAGCACTTACTCAAAATGTTCACCTTCCATATTCAGTGTAAAAAGGAATAAAAACAAATGTTAAGCCACCATTAACAAAACTGGCAACCCGAGAGGAGCAACTTACTTTGATATACTTTAGAACATATTCGGCATCTTTTAAAGATGTAGTCAAAAATGTAATCAAGTAATCCTTGACAATGCAACTATAATCTAATTACGCATTTTGGCTGTTTATAGTTACTCATTTCTTGTAATCTGATTACATAATCCCTTTTGCATGTAATCCATTGCTACCCAACCCTGATAATATCATAGTATTAATTACAATCTATGGGACCACCATGCATAAACCCCAGTGCTACAAGATCTTATGTAAACATTCGATTAAGGACCTTGTGGGTTACAGCTTCAGGCTTATATAAATTTGTTCACTTTGCCTAATCCAACACTAAATATTGAGAATGGACCAACCCCATTTTATTTGACTGTTCTGTTTAACTGGGCATAGGTCAAAATTCTAAACTTTACAAAGTATATTCTTTCAATCAAACTCTGTTTGCATGCCCCAAAACAAGTTTCATGCCATTAAGCTACACGACTGCTACATAATTAAGCTGTGAAGCATACTGCCAAAAAATAGTGTGTGGTTGCAAAACTCCGAGGCCAAGAGTAAATATTGCTATTTGCTGTGTGTTTCACTCTGTTAAACTGATAAAAAAAAAACAGCTTGGATATATCAAATTATAAACATATCATGGGATCCAAAATTGTGAAACTTAAGGAATTTTTTTGGGAGACGAGAGGATTTTGGGGGGGATCCTGTGATACCAAGCATCACACCCTGTAAACAAGATTACATATTGTTTCTGAAACTGAAAGTAAATAGAATGAAAGATTAACTTTATGTCTGCATTGTCTCTCTTTCTTACTGCCCAAACACTTTTTTTTTCCAAGTGCGTGCACATATCACCAGGGTGTAATAAGGGTGTGGGCAATCATTGGATGGAGGCAATCAGGTTCAGACCAGATAAGGAGTTCAACCCTCGCTCTTTGGTCCACCCCAGATGTCATCACCATATGCTAATGAGCCAGAGGGCCTTAAAGTGCCAAGCCCAGGAGGCTCATCGGTGAGCTGTTAGCAGCCTGTGAACCAGACATGGAGACATCCCGGCCACAGAGTCAGAGCACGGTGTGAGAAAAGCGTCATCAAGCCATTAATAGTTGCGTTATTGAAGACGACAGACAATGACACGCAAAGGTGAGTATGTAAGCACAGGGATGATCTCATTGGGCCTTTTGGTGCTAAAATGAGCGAGAGAGACGTTGGTGGTTCAGGGTGAGGGCCCTTCATTGGAACACTCTCAGATCAACACTGACACATCAGAAGAGGCAGATCTTGTTGAATGTTTTATTGAACAGGAGCTTTTTTTAGTAGTTCATTGAAATACATTGATTTTCCTATGCATTTCAAAGCATTTTTTTACCATATTAAAACCCAAAGGACACTCATGAATATGCACAGACTCTATTTTTGATGTCTTGGATGGCGTGATGACATTTACACATTATTAATGCGTCCTCTATCCTTTGTCTTGCAGGAGACGCCAAAGAGGACGCTGGGAAATGTTTGGTCTTGTACCCTGGACAGGATATCATCATATACTGTAAGTTCATTAATGAGACACTACAGTATAGATGATGTACTATCCAGGGTTTCATTCGCCCTCCGACTCCATCAGCAGGACGTGCAGAGGCGTAGCTAACCACCATGAGCTGAGGGGGGCGATCAAACCGTTACCATTACTGAGTTTTAGTAATGGTAAGGGTTTTCTGGCCTCTGCTCAATGTCATCTGGACCGAAAGGATGAAGAATAGGCAAATACAAGGATTGGTGTATTACTGATGGGAGAAGAAGATTAACCCCAGCCAATTTTTAAGCTTGCTATTTCCCAATTTTATCCTATCTGTAAGTGGAATGTACTTGAGGATGCTTGAGAAATAAAGCTTACTGTTCCAAGACGCACGAGTAACTCATTATTTGATGCACAACACATCTGAAGGAGGGTGTCAGCGTTCCAAGTACATTGTGTTTGAGGGGTTACGTGCAGCGGTAACATTTCCATGCAGCAGTTGGCTTGTCTTAGCGCTGATCTTTGCTGCGCAACTGCTTGTCTAATCACGGGGAGGCAGCCGTTGCAGAGAGCAGGGAGAGCCTCGGGGGGTGACACAGCTTCTGTGAGACATTCAAGGCCCCGGCCTCTCCCCCTCCACCTCCGTCTCTCTCGCTCTTCGCCCTTGCTCCAGGCCACTAGCCGGTTATTCATCAAGATGCCCTGGATAGAGTAACCATCGAGTTAACTCACAGGCAGCAGGAATGAATCTAATCACCATTATCTGACCCATTTTAGCATCAGGTTAGTGCTCCATTTTGCCATCCATTAGGGAGACAATTCAGTCCTCAGGGGTAGAGCGCGGCTTTGTGAGAGAGGGAGGGGGGAGAAAAGTGAAGAAAGCGGTGGAACAAAAAAAAGGGGAGACTGGAAGGGATGGCCATACTTCAAAGGCGGTGGAAGAGACTTAAAGTGGAGAGGGAGTGCAGGGAATAGGGCCGGATGGTACATCAGGGACGTCTGAGTGAACATGACTGTGCAGGTCCCACTTCAGTTATCTACAGGCCGTGGAAGCACAAGGTTGCCGCCAAGTTAAGAGCGCTGAGAGCCCAAGATAAACCATCAACCTTTTCACAGCTCGCCCTGCCCACTGAGCCACCAGCACAGCGTTAAACTCGTGCCAAAACATCCATTTGATGATAGAAAAAAGCAACAACACGGACTTCACAAATCGTTGCCAACTGAACGGCAATAACGTCTTGCTGCACTCTATTCTGCAGCTTGATTAAACTGCTTTCTATTGTCATATTTTATTATTTTTCCACCCTGCGGCCCTGGTATTCCTTGCCTGTTTTTCCATATTACAATGTGTCATGACTTCTTGAGACTAAATCGATGACATCTTATAGGTAGCATCTTTAAATCAAAGTCTTAGAATTCTTTAAAAATGAGTATTTACAGCAAGGACACGAAAGTCAATAGCAGTTTTCCAGTCAAAGCAGACCTTTCACAGTACACAGGAACCGGCTAAATGGGAGCTCTGTTTCTGTGGATGTTTTCCACCTCTCAAGCTGCCTGTCGGACTCGTGATGAGATCTTATCCCTACTTCTGCTCTCCAAGTCTGTCCTCTGCAGGAGCCGGCCAGGAAGGTCGTCTCAAATCCAGCGGGATCTGTTTCTGCCTGTTCAGGTTTCGACCGTCGCAATTGTCCCGTCCTCTTCAGTTCCTCAACTTGATTGAGAGCCTGAGCTTCACTTCCCTCAGGAAGACCCGGCTCAGGTCCTCCCCGGCCTCCCGGGCGATCCGCGCAACCATCTGGCCCCCGGTGCCAATCACCATTCTCTGTGGAGAGAAAATGCAGCCACATGAGGCTCTGTTCAATACATACAGGGGCTTGTTTTTTCTGTTATGCAAAACAGAAAAAATAGAAAAGGTCTTGGTGAAATAGTACAGTGCTGAAGGTTATGCAGCTATAAACAGAGACTAAAAGGTAAAAGACACCAATTGCCAAAAGTTAAGTTGAGTGATGACTGTTAGACTCAAATGACAAAAATATGAAATAAGCATACAATATGAAGGTTGAATCTACATGATTCTCATTATTAGCCTGATTCGGTGATAAATTATGTGTTTATTCCATGTTTTTTGTCAGCTAAGTCTAAACAGTCCTCCCTTCAATTGATTTTCAGCATTTTTGCATAGTGCACCTTTAACTGTATTTATTAAAGCAGAAGTGATGAAAACAAAACATGTTCAACATGTTTTCATCCTGTCCTGTATTAAAACTGCACATGCATGTGGTTCAAACTTAATGTGACCAACTGTAAGTCCAGATAAATGAATACATCATAAACCAAATAAATACATAAAACTGACACCTCTGCTGGTCTCATTGATGTTTCTGGTGAAACTACACAATTCAATCGCATTTTACTTATTTTGGTTATTTTATTTTGCAACTCTACCTAGGCTTGGTATCACCAAATATTAAGAATATGCCAATACCAATATCTAATTTTACATTTGCATCAAAATGAAACTTGTCAGTGATTATGTTAGGAAATTTACTGTGTGTGTGTGTGTACATATACATACATACATACATACATATATATATATATATATATATATGTGTGTGTGTGTGTGTGTGTGTGTGTGTATATATATATGTATATATATATATATATATATACACATATGTATATATATATATATATAAAATACATGGTATTAGAATGATCTCTAACATGAAAAGTTTCAAATTCAACAAAGT
>OMLF01050855.1:0-10579 GCA_900302615.1 Holocentrus rufus
ATGAACGAGGAGGAGGAAAAAATGACGTGTGCACAGTTATCAATTTTTCTAAACGGTTATGATTTGTTATCCGTTTACCTGTTTACACGTGTAGATGTTGACACCCCTAAGTCAAACGTGACTTTTGTTTTCACCGGTGCCATGTTTTTTTTGTTTTTACTTCCTCTTCGTCAGTCAGCTCACGTCTTTATTGGCTATTGTTCCGGTACACGTGACATTACACACTGTGCGTGCTCGGTTCCTCTCGGAGAACCCCACACACCACAGGATTTCTAGTAGTAAATATTAAAAATGTTCATTATCTACGATCTCTCCTTCCGAGGCCTTCCGAGCGGCTCGGACCAGACAAAATCACTCTTAACACACCCCACAACACAGGAGAATCAGACACGATGTCGTTTGCAGACAACAGATAATCGGGCCTTTGCCGGCTTTGATCGTAAGGGGGAGATCGGGACAAAAATTGGCCCGATTATCCTGTAGTGTGTACCGGGCTTTACAAACATGTCCTTCATGAATGCTATAGCCAGCCCTTGGGTATCAGTCAACAACAATCAACAAGATGCCTCAATTTGAGTTATGTTAAAATCACACTTGTAGAGTAGCAGGTTGTCATGATTCTGGTTTATGGAATCTGTTATACAGTAGTTTGATTTATTTCATGGACTCTTGTGTTTCTTGTGTTTTGTTTTTCTGTTCCTGCTCTGTGTGGCCCTCCTGTTTCCCTATAGCCCTTCCCAGCCTGTGTTCCCCTGCACACTTGTCCTGTGTCAGTCTCATCAGCCCTGCCCCTGTGTTCCTAGTGCCTCACCACTCCAGGTGTGTCTTGTTCTGGTAATTAGTTGTGTATACGTTTGTGTGACGTTTAACTGTATGTATTACTGCGCTTTACAAGTGTTATGTAATAATCTATATTACTGTCCGTGAAGCACATTGCAACTTCGTACCGCGACAGCGTTCTCAGAGGAGGACGAGAGGGAGTAAAAAATAGCTTGGAGACTGCTGTGCAAACTTCAAGGTGTGTTCAGAGCTGCTAGCTAGCCTGCGCTAGTGTGTAGACTTATACAAAGCAGCAAGCTAGCTTGCGGTCGGGAAATTGTGTTGCTTAACAACCGTTAAGTCGCTTTAAATCTGATGGACCTCTTTGTGCTGGCAGAGCGAATAAATGTTTGATGTTAAATGTTTATGCCTGTTACTACCGTGTTACTACCGTAACTTGAGAAATGCTGTTGTTGGTAGAACTGTTGTATAAAAGCAATATCATACTCGAGGCACTGGAGTGTGATGTCACAGTCACAGCCATGCTGATATACAGTATAACATCACTCCCTCTCATGTGATATTGCTTAAACATCCAAGTTTGATCAAAATCTGACCAGTGACCAATCACAGCCGTGCTGATATACAGTATAACATCACTCCCTCTCGTGTGATATCGCTTAAACATCCAAGTTTGATCAAAATCTAACCAGTGGAGGCTTAAATATAACATGTTCCAAATTTCAGTGCCCTCATTACGCTAATTGATGCAGTTGATACTGACAGCTTGTCTAGCAAGTTGTGTGTCAGCTTGGCATATGGTGTAAGAATTAAGAGCCTTCAGAGTCATTTCTACCTTTACTTCTGGCAACCTGCAGGCTAGTGAGTGATTTTAAACACCAGAATCCAGCGCAAAGCTGCATTCCTCCAAGTTCTATCAAAATCGGACCATTGGTGTCTGAGATATCACCTGACATCACATTTGATGGACAGATGGCCATTTTATCATGTGGGGCACAATAACACCTCAGTTAAACGAGACTGCACAGATTGGCTGACTCAAGAGTGCAAGCAGTGATAAGAAACAAACAGGAGTAAAACAGTAGAGAAGCAGAAAGGGATTGAAACCAAGGAGTACAGTTATAAAAGCCTCAGAAAGATACAAGCGTGCTTTGAATAAGTTCATGGCCATGCTACAGAGGACCATCCAAACATTTTCTTTTTTTTTTTTGGAGGCCAGACAAGTTTTCAGAGACAACCAAAAACAGCAAGGAATATTGAATTGTGACTCTCAGACACCCAGAGATGTTTCCTCAATAATTTACCACTGAATGAAAGAAGCATCAAAAGATGACGGACCCTCTTTATATACAAACAGAGCCAGCAATTTTCTCGATGTATTTGTTTAAAGATTGTTTTTGCATATACTGTCACTGTTTTGTGACAGAGCAAACTAAATTTGTGGTGGCGGCACACGGGGCAGGAGCTGAGCAATGTAGTGCATAATAAAAAGTCTAGCAGAGATGTGTTCATGTGATTCTTGTTGCTGTGTCATATTTGATCAAAAGTCATCTTCCATTTATGTGCTCATTCTGCTGCAAAAGGATGTGTTAAATGTGCTCTCCCACGGACACCCAGTGTATATGTTTAATTTCTCTTTCCCAAGGCTAAAAAGATGCAGTGAGGGGAAAAAAAGGGAGAGCGTTGTGATGAAACTATTGCAGGTCCAATTGAAACAAATGAAGTGGCCAGATAGTAGGGAAAGAAGTTGGAAGAAAAAAGATTCCAGCTCTATAATGATTTTCCAAATTTTAAAACACAACTCTTAAGTTGTATAGGGACCTTGGTCGCTCCCTCCTGAGAACATGTTTCTAACTTTCTTATGGGCTTGTTTAAAATGCAGTAGAGACTATGGCCAGTGGATGTTACATTTTCAGTTGACAAAGAATATTCTACATCTACCATGATAACGAGCCAAGAATGTCTCCATGCTTCTTGAAAACTGCACCTATATAGAGCTGCCACTGTTTCTCAAATATCTAGTCAAAAGCTGTGCTGTACCAGGTGGTGAGTGTCAAAGAGTTTCATATCTGAAATACAATACATACAAGTGAGATACGAGTGAGATTGAAAAAGAAAGTGAAAGCATGTGTACATTTGAGTAACACTAGTCCCTATAGGGTTTGGAGTAAATTGCAACTCTATTATGAGACATAAAGCACTCTGCCAAAGCCATCCCTCACAATCAAAGGACAAATTCTCTTTTTTCTTATTCTTCAGTCTAAGAAGATATCTCAAATGTGCTTTTTGCTGGGAGAGCTTTTTTGCAAATTGACATGACATTGGCACCAGTTATGGTGTGATTCGCTGACTTAACATTGTTTAGGAGTAATAGCCCATTTGTGGAATTTTCCACACTTAGACTAAAAAAATACCTTATTTGAGAGTGTATAAGAGGCATTTTTCTCAAATAACTTCATGTTTATCTGAGCAGCATGGAATGGAACCTGTGCTTTTTCATTTTGTTTTTTCACGCAGGGCTGACAGACGAACTAAAGTGGTGCCATTTCTCGGGTGGACTGTTAACCACAGTCAATCCCAAGCCAAGCACCGAAATTCCAAGATTATATACGCTGACTTTCTGACCAAAAACCGCAGCAAATGGCTGATGACAACTGCATGTTTATTGGTTCAGTTTGCTTCAAGAACCATGATTGTAAATTGGTTCTGGCAGGAAGGTAGGTTCATCCTACAGAGCAATGTGAGGCAATCCCTTTTCATGAACAAATAATTCTTATACAAGACAGCCCTCATAATGTGTTATGAAGGTGTAAGTATAGGAACAGTCGGGCTCTCAGTCACATGGTAAATGATTACCATGATGTGCACACAGGATGAGATATGATCTGGATAGACGGTACCTGATCCCAACTCTGTGTAGGACACATCAGTACATGACACACTGGTTCATATATGCCAAGGATGAAAGACAGAGCAGAGCAGAAGAGAGGAAGAGCGGTGACAGATGATGGCATGCCATTTGAGTGAGGAAGAAAGGAAGGAATTGCTGCATTGAAGTCATGAGCTGACAGAGAAGGAGGAGAAGGGGGAATGGGATGGGTGTTGTTTTATATGCCAGTCAGGCGAAAGAGAGGGAAATCTGAGGTCTTTGTTGGGGCTTTGCGGCAACGTTGAAACAGCTGTGAATGGAAAGGTCAAAGCAGGGAGAAGATGAGGGCTTAGAGCGAGAGTTTTAAAGGAAAGACATGGGTGACCTGGCTGAGAAAGGTGGAGAATTTCACTCATAAGAGGAACACATACTATGTCCTTCTCCCTGCTGGTCTTGAAGGAACTTGAAATGAAATGATGAGTATCCTATCTTCTATCCCTCAATCCCTCAATCCTCATCTGCTTCGGTTTTGGTGGTTTTTTCCTTCTTGTCCCTCTCAATGCTTGACATAGCCCAATCTCTACTTCCTCCTCATTTCTCTTTATGCTTCTCTTTCCATATCCAGTCAACCAGTGAATCCTTCCTTTCTGATTAGTGATTCTGTGTAAGGTATCCCAGAAGACAGAGCTGACAGAGACAGGTTAGGAGGTTCTTATTGGGCTGGGCTCATTTGTTGAAGTAGCCAGAGGGGGAGTATTGGAAAAGAAAAGAAGACCCTGAAGAAGGCCCAGGGCACAGTGCAAACACAAATGAAAAGAAGTGATATAAGAGGAGATAGATGGCACCAAAACATTTAGTGAGTCTGGATTAAATTTGTGTACTAATGAAATAGAATTTTGTGCTTTTTTTGGGGGGGGGGGTCATGTAAGAAGGACATGGGTTGGATAGGTTCCTTTCCACAGTACAGTGGATTGGAGACTCTAAATTGCCCATTGGTATGAGGTTGATGGTAGATGGCATGCGGCCCTGTGCTGCCTCTCTGCTGTACTCACCACGTCACGTGTAAAGGGACAAATTACATTTTCATATTGGTCAACGGGCAAGCTGGCGGGTGTGAGCACGAACATCACATTTTTATGAGGACAAGCCTGGTATCTGGTATCTGGTATCTGGTAGGTCTTCTCTGGGAAAACTCCTCTGGCAAACAGGAAGTAATGCATTTTATGTTTCTGATATGTTTGGAATAAACATGGAAAGGGCTGGCTAGTTATCATGAGCAGTGATAGCCACGATAGCTGAAGAAAGAAAATAGCTCCACCTACACAAACTCAAACTTCAACAACAGAAAATACAAAGAAAGACTTCACAGTCCTGAACACATTGTCTGATTGTCAAGTGATCTCTGAAGCGTAGTAAAAAAACACCACAGCGATATGCACTCTGCACCAAAGATAGAAACAAAATTGTAAAAATAAGATAAAACAAATGAATGAATGTCTATTGTTGTTTGTTTATACCATGTAAGACTTCTACAGAGCAGAGGAATAAGGGTAGGTTGTTCTTAAATTCATTGCCCCTGCAACCCGTCTGTGTTGGGCTAGTGGAGGCAAGAGTGGTCCCTGGATGTACTTGTTGTAATGAAGCTGTGGTGACTGATATTGCCATTATGAGGACTGGGGAGAGTGGCTGTCGCAGTGCTGCAGAGGTGTATGAAGCTCCCAGTGGTGTGGTGCACAGGGAGGAAAAAACAAAACCAATTTCAGAGGCTGTTACTCATCATAACAGGGAGTGAGACAGAGAGAGAGAAGCATATACAAAGACACAAATACAGTGAGGAAACAGAACAGAGTGAGAAAGTCATGAAGATACAGAGCGAGGGAGACAGTTAGACAAGTAGAACAGATGAGAGTAGTGCAAAAAGCTGAGAGGTAAAGTTGGAGAGAATAGCTAATAGCAATGGCCCAGAGACAGGGCAGCCTGTCAGAAGTACGGATAGAAGGATTAATGTGGCGACCTTTGCTGCAGCAGCCTGTGATTTCCAACGTATTTATGATCATTATGTTTTGTCTCTATCCCATTTTTCCAGAATAGAAGAGGCAGGGCAGGATTCAAGGAAGAATAACAGAAATGCTGAGAGGAAAGAGGAAAGTTATTTTCCACTATCTCAAAGCTCTAGGGACTTTAAGGGGCTGTTACATCACTTACAAATCTTAAAGCAGCCACAGCTAGTGCCACAATGTTGGTCCATTGGTGAATTGGCTTAGCTCAAAATGGCTTTATATGTAACATCCAGGCTAGAAACTGGCTACATTTGTGTTGGTCTATTTGGTAATATAAGTAAAATTGAATAGTCCGATGAGGTAATTTGTTTCCAGTTGAGCTTAGTACGACTTGTGTAATAAATATCTAAAGTCTTAGCTCTTTTAGCCCCAGTCCATCTACAAAACAGTTCCAGAAGGAATTTGATGAAACATCTGCTTTTAGACTTTGTTAGCTGGTTATAACTATCCAGCTAATTTCAAAAAGCAACTCATGTCAATGTTAACTGCAAGCCACTACTAATTGGCCATGTAACGTTTGTTGCTGGGCAATTGAGATGTGTCAACACAAGCACTGCGATAGCTGACTAGTTAGCCAGCTAATTCACAAGCTTGCATGTTTGGACATCCAAACATAGCAGTATGTCAGTTAAAAATGGCTCAGATATAATGCAATCATTTTCAGCAAAAGCTTCCATGTGCGTTCAACCAAAGACGGGACTGGTCAGTAGTCGATCTGGCCCTTAATAGTAGGCACTTCACAGGGCATCCAGCTTTATGCTGTACCATATGTGGCATAAAACCCAGCTTATAGAGCACCTCGATACTTTCAAAAATGTATTAAATAATTATAACACAGAAATAAGAAAAGCAAGGCAAACGTATTTTTAAAATATAATAAAAAAAATTCTCTTTTCTCTTTTCTACAATAGATAAACTTTTAAATAACTCCAGTTATTACCACTAAGAAATGTGAGGATTTTGCAGCCTCCTTCAGCAGAAAAATAATTTCTGTTAGGGCAAATATCCTCACAACCACTCATGCTTCTCCTACCAAGCCTCAATTCACTACTATTTTTTTTTTTTTTTTTTTTGAGCATCAGTAATATGGTACACAGATACACATACAGGAGGATCACAATGTTCATATTTATATTTTAACACCTCCACAGTTTTAAGTTTACCTAAATGATTCAACACCAGATCCCAGACAGAAAAGAATTTGTCCCTGGACCCCCTGAGAGTATATTTTATATTCTCTAATTGTATGAATTGTGTCAGGTCGCTAAACCACAAAGACATTTTTTGATTTCCAATGCAATAATATTCTTCTACATGCAAGCAGCGTCATAAAAGCAATTATGTTTTCATAACTTTTCCTTAATGTTGCATGTCTTCTATCTATGGTACCAAATATGGCCATAGCTACATTGGGTTGAATATCAATATTCAATGCTTCTGACAATGTTTTAAAGATGGTAGACCAATAGGTTGCCAGGGCTGGACACGACCAAAACATGTGTTAAATCAGCAGGAGTGTTTCGACACCTGTCACAGCTTGCATCTGTGTTCGGATATATTTTAGCCAGTCTTGCTTTGGAGTAGTGGATGCCATGTAGAATCTTGAATTGTATAATTCTTAATTTTGCACAGTAAGTGCTGTCATTTACTCTTAGAAGAGCGCTCTCCCAAATGTCCTCTTCCAAGTCTTCCCCCAGCTCACCCACCCAGTCTGCTCTGATCTTTGCCAGTGTCGTGTTTTTAAAATCACTAATTCTTGAGATAAGTCTTTTAGAATTGAATGGGGATTTTAAGAGATCATCTAAACCAGATGTTATGTATGGAAAGTTGGGATCATGATGTTGAAGGAAGTGGCGGACTTGGAAACATCGAAATAAGCTGGACCGAGGCAGGCCAAATTTGGGCGATAAATCATCAGAGCTTGCAAAAATAGAGTTTATGTACATATCCTTAAAATTATGAATGCCTTGTCTCTGCCAGAGAATAAATTCAGAGTCTAACGTAGCTGGGGGGGAAAGGTGGTTATTATGTATGGGACTTAGATGGAGAAGATTTTTAAACCCAAAGTTCCCTCTAAGCTGAACCCATATTTTGAGGGTGTTTATGACCATAGGATTGTTAGTGTATTGTAAGAGAGAGAGGGGAAGACTGGAGGTGACCAGGGCCCGTATTCACAAAGCATCCTAAGGCTAAAAGTAGCTCTTAGTGACGTCACTCTTAGAAAAATCTTAGAATTCCTCAGATTCTAAAATTCTTAGGCCTTAAGAGAGCTCCTAAGGCGGAAAAATGTTAGGAGTGGGGAGGAGGACTTTTAAGAAGCCTAAGAGTGTCTTAAACAGACAAGATGGCGGAAAGATGGAGAGAAAGGAGAGATATTCTCCGTGCGCTAAATGACAGCAATTTAATAACACACTACCGGCTCGATCGTGCAGGGATAATGTTTGTGGTGGACCTCACTTTTACCACTTTTTATAAGGACGGCAGCAATCACAGGAATGGCTGACAGCTGAGTCGGCGTCCACCATTAATATCAAATACATTAAGTCGTAAAATTACCAGCATGGACAGTAAACATAACAATAAGCATATCAGTATAATGGGCATATGAGGTACGTTCAAATATTTTGAAGCTGAGTCATAATTCATTTAATTTTGCTGAGTTTCATCATCATGACATAAAATTAATGTCATGATTATAAATTTCTTAATACAGTCCATATTATATGATCGGTTGAATTTACTGTCCATTAATTACAAGGAGCGCGGAGCGCATTTTTTCTTTCTTTTTTTGTCTTTCCCCCTTTTTGTAACAACCAATCACAGCTCTTAGAAGACTGCATCATACCTAGCAACGGGGTCAATCACACCTCCTCACTAAGATAAAAGTTTCTGTCCCCTCCTTGCTCAGAGTTGCTCTCAGGAACTTCCTTAATCACTCTTAAACTAAGATTCCTTGCTAGGAATTTTTGGGCTAAGTTAAAGAGCTCTCTTAGAGGACTCTAAGATGCTTTGTGAATATGGGCCCAGGGCTCTAAGAGAGGTGGAGATGCAAGATGCAGCCTCAAAGTGGCACTGGTCTGCGTCAGGAGTATGGAGCCAATACATGTTTTTTTGAACATTTGAGGCCCAATAATAATGACAGAAATTTGGAAGAGCTAAGCCACCTTGGTTTTTAGGCTTCTGTAACAGTTCTAACCAAGTTCTAGGCTTCTTCCCGTCCCATATGAATGAAATGAAAGCCTTATCAATAGATTTTAAAAAAAGATTTAGGAAGATAAAGTGGGACACATTGAAATAGGTAAAGAAACTTGGGGACCTCATTCATTTTGATACAATTCACTTTTCCTGCTAAGGATAGGTGAAGTAGTTTCCATCTCTTCAGGTCTAATTTGACTTTCTCAAATAGCAGACAGCCCCTCCCATGAATCCCAGTAATTGATGGTAATGTTTTAAGTGTAATAGACAAGGGCTCTATGGCCTAGGTGAATAGTGACAGCTGGAAATATTGTGAGCGTTTTCCATTTGTTGTTACAGAGGCTTTGGATGAGGTATATAAAAGTTTAATCCATGAAATAAAATTAGGGCCATATCCGAATTTCTTTAAAGAAGCAAATAAATATCCCCATTCTACCCTATCAAATGCTTTCTCTGCATCCAGCACAAGTACCACTTCAGGTATCACGCTGGACACAGGAGAGTGGATAATTCACGACTATTTTAACAAGTTTTGCACCAGTCAGTGCTGTTGATCTTCTAACAGTGATTCAGGGTCTAAACTGTTCCACCTCTTTCCTTGATCCCATTCCCACTTTTTTTTTCAAAAACGTGTTCAACTGTTTATCCAAAGACATTTTAGCCATTGTCAACACCTCGCCAAAATCTGTTTTTCCTAGCTCAGTCAAATCCTCAATTGTTAAACTACTCTTAAAGAAGCCCACTCTTGATCCTTTTATTATCTATTACTACAGACCAATTTCAAAACTCCTGTTCCTAAGCAAAGTTATTGTTGTGCCGCATGTTCTGTGCCTGAGACAAAGGCCCGGCCTACATGCACTCATGAAGCCAGAGTGAGGCCTACATGTAACTCTAGAAGCCTGATAAGGAAAAGGCGGCAACTTTCAAACAATAGGAGCCAGAACAGACTTCGTCTCCCACCATGCCATGCTCCACTCACATCTAGGTGTGAATTTCTCCACAACCAAACTCCAAGCTTCCCTTGGACGAGAACCCCTGGAAACCACATGGGGTCCCGCTCCATATCCGTGATGTCACCTAGGTTATATAAACCTGGGACCAACCTGAAAGCATTGCTTCCAGTTGTAACCTCTACAGCTAAAAGAGGTATTCTACATGCGTGCAATAATTCGACCAACAATAGCCAACAATCTCCACCTCGTGGGACGAGCAGGGACTTTCTTTTGTGTTCAACCAAACACGCAACTGGATCCGCAAGAGGACCGCTGCACAACTCAGTGCTCCCTCATTATTCCTACAGAAGTAAAGAAACAAGGGACGACCGATTTCTGTGTTTTTCTCCGCCACCACGCCGAGGATCAGCTGCCGTATACCTGCTGAGAGCTACAGCGACACAGTGGACAAAGCACAGCCCATCCACCGTGTCTCTGTGTGATAAAGGCAGTGGTCACGTTTCCCAACAGCTGCAAGGATCTCTCTTTCTTGTTGCTTTCTCTTCTTTCCCTTTTACTAACCCACACACACGCACACAGGCATACAAACACATACAGGCACATTTGGTGAACACACAATTTGGTGGCCAGCTGTAGGCTTATTACACGCTCACAAACGTGGTGAGCCAGCAGTCGCCATTAGCCATTGTCTGTGTTCAAATTTCGTGGTCATCTCCTCTGGC
>OMLF01050858.1:0-14484 GCA_900302615.1 Holocentrus rufus
TGCATTGGGAATATGTGAAGTACGTAAACTAGAAAGATTCTCACTTATTCAAATACCATGTTTTTGTTTGCTTATATCTTTAAAATATGATGCAGGACGGTTAATGAAGCAATGCCTGACCTGCGCAGCTCGCAGCTGCCAATACACTGGACCTTTGAGTTTATTAGTCCAATAAATCTGTATATGTGCGTGGGAGGGTGTGTGTTTGAGTTTGTTTGACAGTGTCAGAGGGAAATTTTTGTTGTCGTAAGCAGACAACACCCACAAGTCAGCTGGGGTGACTCTTACACATCATACATCAGTGTCACGATTCCAACATGGTCCTTGTTAAAATAAGACCAGGATGAGGGGTTGATGAGGAAACGTCATCGGGCCGCGCCTTTCCTCCAGCATCTCTGCCACGTCATACAGAAGTGCTCATGCGAGGCGGAAATAGCCAACAACACCCATGCTGTTACGGTCAATGATGTAGCCCAACCTAGAGTGAAACTAGTAAAATAGCCCGGTTGTCATTCACTTCAATCTGACAGTTCAACCGGCAAAGTAACCTCTCGTGTCATCGATACATTGGTAAGTAACTGTGTTCGTAGCATAACAACCGAGGGCTAATGTTAATGCTTTAGCAGCTAACGTGAAGTGTTAAATTAGATAGCTGTAACGTTAGCAAGCTAGCTGGGTTTTAGTTTGATGGAGTGAGGGTAGCCTGAACCCCATAGTTGGACAAGAGACATGAGAAGAGTGAGATGTTCTATAAATACAGCTACATACATTAAGCAACGGCTGTAACCTAGTATGTGTGTAACTTGCAAGCTAATACTGCGTTGCTAACAGATCAGCCTTGCTAACTCCACGGTGGGAGTCATTATTTCGGCAGAGTAACGTTCAAGTAAGAGTAATTTCAAATTTATGATATGAGGTGCGGGAAATAAGATTGTTCACTTCTTGTCACAAGTCAAACTCAACGTTAGGCCAACCATATGGATTCTCAGTTAAAAAAGTCTGTATTGTTACTTAGAATTTCATAACTCAAAATTAACCCGCTCATATTGTTTGCTTAGCTGCCTGATACGGAAATGATGACAAACATTAGCATGTAACGTTAATAGTGTTGTGATGCTATGGAAACCAGGAGCAAAGCGGTGATAACTACCTCGTCTAATTCCAGAGATGCACTGAGTTATTGTTTTGCTCTTATAAGTATTGTAATTAGCTGTAAATGCACTTAAGCTTGCTGTGCACTACGTTTCACAAAATACAGGTTGGTGCAGTTATAACTGTTGGCCCTGTTCTGTGAATGGCAACACTGTGGGATGGGCTTGTCTCATATTACATATCCTGGATGGGAGGAGTAGCTAGTTGATACTGTATCCTGGCAGAGTAACAGATAACAAATGGTTTCACCTCATAGTGTGTTATGTGAATGAGGGAATTGGCTTGTGTACTGTTAATGCATTTGTGATTCTGCTCAGTGGTGCCTGTGTGTGCCATCTGTCCTGTCAACCAGTAGAACATGTCTGTTCGGTTATGCAAGGATGACTTTCCCCAAAGTGTATTTGTCAGGACAAAGTTCTGTGAGACTTGGATGCTTAGAACAAACATTGTCAAGGCACGATGAGCCAGGTTCAGAATACAAGCCTTAATAGAGTTACAGAGTTTTAGTCACCTCAACACTCCAACATCAGAGGAAAGATTCAAGAATGCAAGTTCCATCCACGAGATTGGAACAGCTTTGGACTGTAAAGTGCATTCTTCATGCTGTTTTGGTATTTGAATCAACACATCTGTCCAGGTTCCAGTGGTTGTGATTTGTTTGCTTGTTGAACATATACACTATGAGCAAAGTCACCAAGAGTTAAATGAGATCTTTCTTAGAAAACAGAACACAACAGCATGTCAGTGGAGGGTTGTGTTAGTACATAACCAGGCCAAGATGTGTTTCTTGAATATGTGTGTTTGTGTGTGTGTGTGTGTGTGTGTGTGTGTGTGTGTGTGTTTCCCTGAGCAGAGACTGTGGAATGCTGCTGAACGAGACTCCCCTCTTTGAGCCCTGTCTGCTCCAGGAGCTTGACTGGAGTAGCAACACTGTGTGCTTCTCTCCCCCGATCTCCCCCTCCAGCCCAGGCCAAGGCCTGGTGCTCAGACCCCTCTGCACTGCAGACTTCAACAGGGGTAAGCCACATACTGGATTACAACATCCACTGTTTCTCCTGTCTTCAGTGTAAGGAAAAGAAAACGCCCATCCTTGCAAGAGACAGTGTGAAAAAAATGGTTACTTTTGGGTGTCAGTCATTATCTTTAAGAAAAAGCCCAGAGCAGGTAAACTGTGAATACTCCTCAGGCCAACCAACTGCTCTGTCATGTTGTTTTTGTCTTCCAGGATTCTACAAGGTTTTGTCTCAGCTCACACTGGCAGGTGATGTCACACCGGAGCAGTTCATAAGTAAGTCAAGCTTAGCTTCTTCAAAGTAACATTGAAGTGAGATTCTGATTTTTTTCCCTTCTTGTCTAGAACATTGACATGTCATCACTACATGCATTTTCTTGTTTTTAGAAAGGTTTTATTTGTCACACTTTCCAGAAAACAAAATAAATCATTTAGTAAATGAATGGGAGAAGAAAAGAAATAAAATGTGCATTGTCTCTTGTTTTCCAGAGAAATTTGAGCATATGAAGAAGACAGGAGACTATTATGTAGTCGTGGTGGAAGACACAAACCTGGGACAGATCGTTGCCACAGCAACATTGATCACAGAGCACAAATTCATCCACTCCTGCGCTAAGGTACATTACAGCATTGAGCAGTGTCATATATTTAGCAATGGAGGCAAAGTACAGGCAAATAAGTACACAAACATCTTTGAATCTTTGAATTTTCCTTGAAAATGTTGTTACAACCACCACGAAGACCAAATATTAATTACATTTTTTAGAAAGCTATCACTCAGTGCTTTGTATTGTATATAATATACAATACAAAATACAATATACAATAGAACCACTCGCCTCTCATTGTAGATTTAATCTACTTGAAACTAAAACTGAAACTAAGATGACTGTTGTGCTGGAGCTGTTGCTATAACAAGATTAACAGATAGTTTGTACTGATATGCCAAATGCTGTCCTTATATTATCCTGACACATCAAACTGCCAGTTGCAGACTGTCACAAATGCACACTGATTTGAGTAATCAGCCACTCATAGTTGACTTGACACAACCAATGATGTGTCACTTTACCCAGCTTTGATTGTCATGTGACCAATGTGATATATTCCCTTACTTACACACACTGTTGGTATAAGTAAACAATAGTAATACTGTTTTAATATTAGTGTACAGTAATACTGTGTGTTGTATTTTGCTGTATAAAAACTTTAAACACTGGAACTGGCATGAATAAAGACTCACTCTGTTGTCTTTTGTTTTTAGAGAGGCCGGGTGGAGGAGGTCGTAGTCAGTGACGTCTGCAGAGGGAAACAGCTGGGAAAACTGTGAGTAGACCACATGGACCACATCCCTTACTTTTCCCACTAATGAATCGATTAATCACCGCCCTCCACCCACCACGATGTGTCGTGCATCATGGTGACGTCGCAAAACTGCAGACACTAAAGCTGTTTAAAGCCAAAATCTGTGTTTAGTAGCACATACAGATTCACTATTAAACCCATTATCTTGCAAAGTCAAAATGCATCCGCTAAATTCTCAGTTAATGTATAAGACCGTCCATATTTTTCTCCACAGATTGCACCACAGATATGAAATTATTCCTAGAAGAAGCTTAATCAGCCGGCATCTTCTGTATATCCTAATGTGTTTTTTTCTGTCCTTTCTCTCTGTTGCCACTGTAGGTTAGTGTCAACCCTGACTCTTCTCAGCAAGAAGTTGGGTTGTTATAAAATCACACTGGAATGTGCTGCCAACAATGTGGCTTTCTACCAAAAGTTTGGCTACACTGCTTCAGAAGAGACCTACATGCAGTGTCGCTTCTCTGACTGAGGACTAAAAAAACGACTGTAAACCCTTTTTTGGGGGGTTCGATGCCCACTTTATAGACCTTTTGAGATCAGGACTTGTAAAGTGTCTGATTATGGGAATGCTGCTCTAGGATGTGTTGTGCCTTTTGGATTACAAAAGGCTGAGGTCCTTGAACACGAATCCCATTTTATGGCACATTTCCTTCAAGATTTTATAAGAAAATCTATGCTCAAGCCCTCATCTCAGTCAGATCCCATCCTCCGCCCCTTTCAGGCTACCTCACCAGGATGAAGCTGCGACATCATCATACCCCACCCACTGAAGAAAGGAATGTCAGTTACGCTTCAAACCATTTTGTTTTTCATTCCTTATTCTGTTTTATTGTACTTTAGAAAATAACTGAATACCGACCCAAAAATCCGGTAGGATAATTGCAATAAATGCAATTATCGTTTGGAAAATCAGTATGGGACAAAATTCTAGTTCCAAAGCAACTGAATTTTCAAAACCACCACCTTGTGCTTTCATAGGCAACAACTACTGTCTAGTCAAGTGTTTTTATGAACAAGATACACAACATGATCTACTGTAAACCACAGGGAAGCCTCCCACTCCTCTAAACTTAGCCTGTTCTCTGCCACACTGATTCACCCTAATCTGTCCGATTTTACTTTACCACACATTATTTGATTAAATGCAAACGGTCAGGTAGCCTAAGGGCTAATAATCGCTCAAGAGAAACCTGAATTGAACCCCCCACCCCGAGTTAAGGGGTAGAGACATTTAGTGTTCTTTTTATGTAGGCATATTTATTTTTTTACAGAATTTGGCTTTGGGTTTATTTTTCTAATCAGCTCTCTGGGTAGAAAGAGCTGTAAGTTGATAATTAATCTCTTTGAAGACTTTGATCTTTGTCTCTGATAGTAATTTTTTCCGGGCACCTATGATGGAGATTCTGATAGAAGACACAAAGAACTGCTATCAAGTCAAGACTGTTCTTGTATTATACATTTTTTGTGAAGAACAAAAAACAAACAAAACTTTTATATTTTATAAGGAAGTGATAAGAAATTGTGATTAGGATCAAAGGGTTTGATATGATGAGGTATGGATAAGATGACTTCTTAAATTAACTATCTTATTTAAGTTCTGTAGTTTGTTTAATTATCCTGTAATTCTTGTGAATTGGGGAAATATTTAATGTAATTTATTTACATCTCTGTCATAGTCAAATAAAATAGCCTATGATCTGCAGTATTTGCCTGATATTTATAGATCTAAAGAAATCTCCAGAACTTGTAGATGAAACTGAGCTGCCAACCACCTTTATCAGGAATTCTGTTCTCTACAGTAAATCATCCAGAATGCTATCAATAAAATTACAAAATGTAACTTGTCTGTTTGTACAAATGTCCCTCTAGATGCATCTGAAGAGTTTTTAAAACCCCTTAAGAAGTGGAGTGCAGCCTGTGACCCTCAGGCTGGGCCTTCTTGGCCAAAATGTTTTGGCTGAATTAATGTCATCGTTTGTATTAATTCTCAGATGTTGATCTTGATAAATCCAGGTGGATATGATGACGTGTGCTTATAGAGCTGCACTACACATTCACGCTGGTGGATTATGAGTGTCTGAAGGCATAATAAAAACTGTTTAATGTGACTGTGTGATTTGTTTGAATACATTTCAGATCTGTGTTCCACCAGTAAGAACTAGAACAAGACTCATTCAAAATTCATAATAATCATTATTCTTACAAATCCACAGCACTCAAATGTTATTTTTTACTCATAAAAATAGCAAAATACAGTTGTTGAAATGTTATTTTATGGGGCCTTACACATTTCACCACCTTTAAATAGAGATTTGCTATTTTGGGACCATATAGGCCTTAGAGATTTAGCATTACACAGTTGACTTTTCATTGCCACTGCACAAGGCAGCCTAAACCACTCATACAGAGCTGTATTTTACTGAACCAACACAGCAACATTTAGGCCCAGCAGCAGGAATGTTTTGACACAGCCTGTCTTGTGCAGCAGCAATGAAATGGTGCCCTGTGCAGCATCCACTTCAGTCAGCTGTAGGCTGGTTTGCATGACGGCTACTGTGCAATATGCCTTTTCAGTTAATACATGCCACATGGTCGGCTGTTTTTTCATTATTATTCAATAGCAGTGCCATGTTGGCTTGACTCTCCATCTGGATTTACTGAGATCATTATCAGTAAATTATCAAGGGATCATGGAATGTCAAAAATGAACCAAATGCTTTGAAACAAACTGTCAAGGTTGTGAAGCATTCATGTATAAACTCCACAAAGGATCAAGTCAGACTTCTTTTTATTAAGCAGTGAGTTGTTATTTTTCATTCCTTACTATCTCACATTAAGCCTGATATTAGTCCGTAACTCCCATTATTCCTAAACAAGGCTTAGCTATTCCTCTGGTCATGTCTTCCACTGGGCAGATGTCCTGGCTTCGTTCCCTTTTACCGCCTGCCCCCCTCTGGCCGACCACAGTAATAATTCAAGTATCGAAAGTGCATTATTGCAATACTGTCCCGCTGCAAATGCAAAATGCTTTAAATACTATAAAACTGCAAAAAATCTCCCATCAGTGCATACAGCTCAAAGAAAAAAAAACAGAGAAAAGGAAAAAAGAAATACACAAAAATGTTATCAAATCCTCCCGTTCCCCATCAGCTCTGCATGTCTCAGACATCAGGAGTGCTCCCCGTCCCGCCCTTTGTCCCTTCCCCTTAGAAAAAAGTTCAAATATTTACATTTTTAATCCCAATAAAAATGTAAAAAATAGAGTGCACTGCGCCACACGGCTAAGTATCTGCAAAGCTCATCCGTTCTGTGCTGCTGTGACCTGCATCCCTCCGAAGTCCTCGTCCTCTTCCAGGCTGCGTTTACGGCTCCCTGTTTGACAAAGTGGAATAGGAGAAAAAAAGAATACAGGACCTTGAGGTTTGTGTTGAGTTAAAAAGGAAGCCTGCGATCACTTTGAAAGTAGTATTTTGAGCAAATACTTATGTCTGACAACCTCCTGGCTTAATTATCTTTTTGCATCTTACTGTACTGAGGTGCAGACTGTTTAGGGAGAAGGGAAAAAGTTTAAAGGCAAGGGTGAGCTGCTGCTTGGTGCTCATGTGCTTGAATGCTCCCTTCTGTTTGTGTTGTTCAATAATGCCTATTCATAACGCTACGGAAACGGAGGCTAGTGAATGTAGTGTTTCACCAAACCAGCTGCGGCTGAGTTTGATATCATCCCAAGATGAGCAGATGAGAGACAGACTGTACAGAAAAACATCAGCACTATTAAGAGCTGTTTTTATGACACCCCTACAGCCAATATAACTAGAGGGAAGTACAAACAGCCAGGGTTGGATAGGTCGGATGTCAAATGTCGGCTACCTTTTTTCGGTACTTCTCTCTCTCTCTCTCTCTCTCTGTAATAAAAATGTAATTTAGGTAGTAAAAAAATAAAAGCTAATGATTTCTACATTATCATTTAGAACATTCTGTTATTTATTTACAGTGTTGGGCACGTTACTTTAAAAAAGTAATTAGTTATAGTTACTCGTTACTTCTCCCAAAAAGTAATTGAATTAGAAATTGAATTACTTTATTGTAAAAGTAACTCATTACCAGGGAAAGTAACTATTTGCGTTACTTTTAAAAAACGTTGTAATATGTCAAAGAATTTGGATTTTTTTTCTGAGCAGGTTTCACAAGCCAGTTGCATAGAATAGAACAGCATAGACAGGTACACTTAATCGTTAGATTAGAGTTGCTTACAACGGATGTGGACAAAGTCTTTGCTCCGGGACATAATGCACACTTGACATAGAAGCTCTTGCCTTTGACCTCAATGACGTTGAAGTCATGCCTGTACCTCCACCTTAAAAACGCCAACTTTTCCTCAAATTGCTCCGGAGTCGCTATTACTGCGTGTAATCTCTGATTCTCCTGCAGTTTGTGTGCGTGCGGGCAGCTCCGAGCGCTCTGGTTTGTGTGTAAAAACACCCTCCCACCTGAACTCTGACTCTGGTTGGCTTACCATGAAATGTGACTCTACCTTAGCCAATCATCATCTCTTACGTCGTTGTTGCCCCCGGCCCCCTCACTCCCCAAAAAACATTTGCAGCTCCCGGTTGCCTGAAAGAGTCCGGGGTGTGTTCAGATTCAGCAAACGTTGACAACAGCTTCAATGAGTGTGCAAGCTTCAATAGTAGCTTACCGCATTTAATTGTCAGCACAGTAATTAGTTAGATTACTCTGTCACTGAAAAAATAACGTCGTTATGTAACGCCGTTTATTTTAACGGCGTTACTCCCAACACTGTTGGTAGCACATCTCAAGTCTTCAAGTCAGGGAGGACAAAAAACGTTTGTATAGAATCATTCTAATATTTAATACAGAATGTCTGTATATGGTGTAGTCAGAATAACCAGAGGCACTCACCCCGGTAGAAAACGATCTTGAACACAAGCTCTGTCTCTTCACCGACCCCGCCACCTGGGACAGCTGGAGGAAGCGACATAAAGGTTAAAGTTAGAGATGTACCGATCCATTTTTTTCAGTTCCGATCCGATACCGATACCTGTATTTGGATATCTACCGATACTGAACCAATACCGATACCAGAGCTCTTTTTACTTGAATCTTCTTATTATCATTAGGAATCTATAAGCAATCTCTATATTCTCTCCAATGCGGGTACTTTTTTTCCCAGGCAAAAATAGTGCCCTGAATGTACCTGCCTACCAAGCCTGATTACCTCTGTGTCAAAAGGCCGCCATAGCTACGCAGCACGTGTGTATGGCTCCTGCAGAGGGACGTAGCACGTAGCGCCGCAAGACCGTTTCGGTTTGCTAGACTCCTTTGTGTTATACCTCAGTGTTTTGTGCTGGTTGTTTCCCACTGAATGAAGACAACATGATGCCAGTTTTCATCTGTCGTCCACCAGCTAAACTGAGGAGGTTTGCATATCTGTTCTGATATTGCCAGCTCAGCCCCAAATTCTACTGCAAAGTGTCATTAAATTCACGGTGAGAAATATATGGAAACATTGCTTAGGATGGAATTTTTTCTTTTAGTAAATACAACCATAAGTTCCCAGGTTTTTATCTGGGCTTCATTAGCAGAGAGATAGCCTAATAAATTCCCAACACACTTGTCCAGTGTTTTAATGATCGGTGAAGTGTGACACAGACTTTCCCACTCAGAACAAATGCTCAGACCACTGTAGCATAGGTGCAGTGACACTTTGACACAGGGTTTAAATTAAGCTTTGTGACCTAATACAGTTACTATGTTGCCCAGATTAATGTGTGCTGTGCAGATGAACGTAAAGCAGCATCCAAATCACAAAAACTCATTAAATCATTACATACTTTCTCTCATTCATAAAAACATCAGACTATGGAATCTGGATGTGGATCGGTAATGTCGGTCTGATATCCTATGAGTGAATTACTTCAGTTTCGGCCAGTGCCGCAAAAAGCGGGTATGCATTATATGTGGCGCCACGCTAGAGGGGGCGCCACGCTAGAGCCCCCCTACACACACACTACACACTGCTTGCCTTACTTTACTGTGAACACAAGATAAAATAAAGCTGGCTAAGCATAGCAAGATGTGTGATCTTGCTTGGACTTGTTGTCTTGAGGATCAAAATGGAAATAAGCCTGAGGGCTTTATTGTGCAATTTAATTCTCAACATTTTGTACACGTGATAACTGCACCCATGATGTTTTTGACATCATGGATGCATTATTGTTAAACCACTATATACCTTCTGTATTAACTGTAGCATCTCTACCATGCATTCGCTAAAAGAAAAGATTAGTGCTTCACAGTCACAATATTGAATAAAGTATAGGGGGTTCTCAGTCAATATTTCAATTTAGTGTTACGGTTCCTCCACACAGCAGCCTGTAAAAGGGCAGCGAGCCGGTATTCGAATGCCTCTCAGCCAATCAGAACCACCCTCCGTATTGTATAAAAGAAAAGAAAAATTAATGGCATTGCGAAAAATCGTTTCCGAGTACTCGCAGATTGTTAGCATGAAAAAGTGCAGATATGTATAATGTAATCCTGGTCGCACACTGCTGAAACTCAATGTACTATAACCACACATCCATAACTAGTCACGCTGAAGGGCACACACTGTAAGGGCTCAGTCCTGTTTAAAAAACTACCAGGATTAATCAAATCCATCACTTTAGGAAACACAGTAATCCAGTCAAAATATGTGTCAAACGCGTCATTGAGTTTGTCATGCAACATTTTCTTACCATTGACCTCCACGCGTTGCCGGCCATTCTGCTACGATAATTTGGTCGTGCAGTGATCTGCCGCTGAGCACAGGACTGGACAAAGATCGTCTATTGACAAGATGGATCACTCTAGCTCTGCCTCACATTCCGTTTACAAATGTGGGCGTTAAAAGTCCCATGATTTAATAATTATAGGCATATTAGTACCGTTTAAGCATGTATATTGAACACTAAGGGTTTAGACATTAAAAATGATGTTTATTTGTTTTTACTCTGCTCGTCTTAGGGCTTCTCTGTCCCTGTCCCACATGTTTGTTGATGGCTCATTAGTAATTAATATTCATGAGCAAACACTGTGATTGGCTAACGGCAGACTTTGGGAAGAAGTTGGCGCTGAAGGGGTGGGTTTATTCAAAATTTAGTTAAATGACTGCTGATTATCACATTTCAATGTAAATACAAAATCAAATTCTGACTTGCTTGTAAAGTTCGGGGGTCAACATCAATTTTACATCATCCAATTTTACTGTGACAACAGTTTGTCAGTCAGCCCAAAATCAACTGTCAGCAAACCAACCGAAAGCATCATTATACTCTGGGTTGGTTTTAAATTATTTATCCGGTCTAAATGCTAACATTTTAAACTGAATTTCTTGAGGGCCTGATATTAAAAATGTAGGAAACATTAAGACACATTATCACACAAATTTTGGGAACAAATGGAGACTTTTGGTGTCTGACTTTTTCCATCACGTTCAGTTTTACTGCAAACAGCAAACCTAAATAAGATAATCCTTAATAAGATACCAAACCATTATTCTTTGATGGGTTTTGTTCTGAATAATTTGCACACACAAACACACACACACACACACACACACACACACACACACACACACAATAGTCAAATGTTAAACAAATGGACATTTTCTTAGCTGTCCATCGTGTCCGATGATGACGCTTGCTCCGTAAGGGGGGTTGGGGTGGGGTTTCAGCGGCGCTGCAGCTGGTGCCACTTGGTGTGGCTGTTAAGGCCGATGCGTGAGCCGCATATCCGTCCACAGGTGGGGCAGGGAAGCCCAGACGTTGGGGGAATACCGGTTGTCCTTTGATGGCGTTGGGCACGTCTCGCAGACCTTCTTAGCTGGTTCGAGTTGTGTATTTGTGTGGTTGCTCTTGCACATGTTGCCTGCCACACCGAATGATCTTGTGCCAGAGGGGTTGATGGCACTGCGTTTTAAGAGGTCTTTAGTAAAGTCCTTGTAACGCCTCTTTTGTGCGCCAGCTGAACGCTTGGCATTGGGTAGCTGGCCGTAGAGGGCTTGGCGGGGCAGGCGGTAGTCAGGAATCCGGATGGTATGGCCTATCCATCGTAAGTGCTTTTTGGCTACGGCTGCTTCCATACAGATGGAGTCTGTCATCTTCAGGATATCCACATGTGGGACCCTATCTTCCCAAGAGAGGCCAAGGATCTTCTGAAGACAGCGGATGTGGAAGCCCTCCAGGCTTCTGATGTGGCGAATATATGGGGTCCACGTTTCTGCCCCGTAGAGCAGAGTCGTCACACACACTGCATTGTAGACAGACACCCTGGTACCGACCTTCAAGTTGCGGTTTTCAAAAACCCTGTTCCGAAGGCGCCCGAAAGCCGATGAGGCTTTGTTGATGCGGGTGTGGATTTCGGTGTCGAGGGAGCAGTGGGAGGACAGTGTAGAGTTGAGACATGACTTCAGTTTTTTGAATGTTGACCTGAAGGCCATAGGACTGGTACAGTGTGGAGATTGTGTTGAGTGCATGCTGCATGGATTCTGGGGTGTGTGCCAGGATTGCACAGTCATCCGCGTATTGCAGCTCACAGATAAGACGGGTTGCTGTCCTTGTGTGAGCCTGTAGTCGCTGGATGTTAAAGATGTTGTCACCACACAGCTCAGATTTTTATGAGAACAGAAGTATATAACTAAGAGTAAGGACCATGATTAAAATGCCAGGTCAATGCATTCCACAAGAATATAAAATCCAGTAAAACAAAGCACCTCATGTCTTGAAGGTGGTGAGGAGGAGGTGTCCATTTGAAACCATTGTGGAAATATAACAGATTTGCAAAAAGGAAAGAATGCTACAACAGATCAATTGTGTAATAGTATAGCATATATATAAACCTACAAACATGCTACATTCTTAATTTATACAGAGGACTTTATTTTATGTGTGCTCTAGTTTACAAGTGGCTTCTCCTTAAAACCTGTCAGCCTGAGAGCTAGTGTACTTTAGTCTTCTCATGACTGCCACAGGACAGAAGCATATGCATGAGAAATAGATAGATGACTCAAGGAGAGTTTTACTGAAAATGACTATTAAAGCAGAGAATGGATCATCTCATTTATGTAATGGAGAGACAAAAGATCCAGACAAACAAAAATGAAGCAAAACAAATAAACCTTTAAAAACAGGAGAAGAAAGAATAAGAAAAACAGAGCAGGAAACATGGATGGAGTGTATTACTTAAACAGCTTTTAAGTCTAATCTGTAATCTTGATGACAAAGGATAACCACCACAATAAATGAAGAGGCTTATTTTTATTATCTGATTGACTAAATCATTGATACAAATACTAACACTTATTATTTGTTTCGAATTTATTTTATCATTTTTTTTTATTATTTGGGGAGGAAGGGGGCATTTCTGCTTTTTTAGACAGTGCCAGTAGAGAGAGAGAGAGAGACAGAAAAAACATGGAGGGAAAGAAGGGGCATGACATGCAGCAAAGGGCCTGAGCCATTATGCACGACTATGCTTTATTGCATCTCTGCTTGAAGTTAAATTGCAGGAAGAGAACCCATGTTGATTTCCTATATTAATGCGGATTCAACACGTAATGCATAATCTCACTTTATTAGAGCATCTTTGGGATGACGTCGCCTACAGGAAGCTTATGCTGCGTTCGAGAAGTCCTGGGAAATGGGAGAAATCCAATATTCCAGTAGTAAGAATTCTCTCAAACACCTCTGCCAGTGGGAAAACCCACTGTAGGACCAAATCCCACTATCGTGGGATCCCAGTTCGCCGAGAAACAGCATATGACGTCAAAGCAAGATGGATGAAAAAAACATAAACGGTTGTCTCAGCCAAAATTTACCTTTTGCGTATTCTCTCTGTCTCAGTAATGTTTAGTTCGCTCACTACACCCTATTTTCTTAGCTTCAGTGTCAGAAATCAGCGCACCCCAGTGGTAACTGGGAGATTTAAACTGGGCATTTCTCAGTTTCCAGCAAGTTCCTTGGTTTCCAGGACGCGTCGAACGCAGCATGAGGGTACATCACTGCGACGATTATCAGGGTTGCCAGGTTTGATGGAAACCGATCAAACTGTAGCCCTAAAGCCAGAAAATGAACTCCTTTTATTTTTTAGGGCAGGGTAGCCCGTTGTTAAAAATGTATGGGGAAGGAAATAAACTCTAAAACAGATGAACTGGGAACAAGCAACGGTAAAACACCGAGAACACATAGATGAAATAAAACATCTGGCATAATCAACGGCCAAAGAATTGAATAGGTACTAAGCTGATAAAACAACAGATAAAACAACAGGCACCAACATATTGCTGTTAGTGGGCGTATCTGTATGGCCGCAGGCCAATATTAAAGGCAGTCATTTGAATGTAACAAGTCCTACCCACGACCTCGCAAATCGCTATAGGAGTTAACCAGCAGCACCCAAACGCACCAAATGTCACCCGCACCGCGCCTCCCTGTGGATGCGTAAACGACCTTTTTGCTGCACTAAAAAGACCTGTCCCGCGACTGTAAGGTTTACCACAACCCAAAGAAATACCGACAAGGTGTGGTTGTCTCAGTTGTTTGCAGATCAGGTATTTTCGGGCAGACTGATAGGAATATGCTTTAAATGAATGGAACAGAAAACAACAACATGAACTTCCAGTGTAATGCACAGGGATGAGAAAAGCAGGATCAGGATGGGCAACAAGCAAACAACCTTTACTGATGAACAGTTGGAGTCATACCAGGTGAGAATTTCCAGTATTTTTTGGAACCTGAATATATATACATATATATATATATACATATCTATATATATCTATATATATCTATCTATCTATCTATCTATCTATCTATCTATATATATATATATATATATATATATATATATATATATATATATATATATATATATATATATATATATATATATATATATATATA
>OMLF01050862.1:0-10698 GCA_900302615.1 Holocentrus rufus
ATAATATGTGTGTGTGTGCATATATATATATATATATATATATATATGTATATAAGTACTTGCAAATTACCCCTTCAAAATTTAACCTAAATAACTCCCTGATTGATTAAAACAGTCCCTTGCCAACACTGGTGATGCCATGACAGAATCTGGTTTCCTGGTAGTTTGTGTATCATCATATCTCCTTGTGTGCATACGTAAGCCTTTTATCATTTCTTCCTTGTGTGAACGTAGCCTTCTTCCTTGTGTGAATGTCCCTGCCGTCAGAGCGCACACACATACACAGATTACAGCGCCTAATCTCGATTAGAATCACAAAATCCTGCAGAGCAGAAGGGTGCTTAGCAGAGCAGAAAACTGAAGGCAAGAAAGAGAAGGGCGAAAAGAAGACAAACCCCTGAGAGGCTCTGTGGCATAACAGAATAACTGCAAGGACACAGAAGGAATCAGTGAAAGAATACGTGATCAATACTAAAAAATAAAATAAATTAAAAATAGTAGTTGGAGTATATATGGGTTTGAAACACTTTGGAGTTTCTGTGTGTCATTCCACAAAAAAGGAAATCACCAAAAAGAAAATATTTTTTTTGGTTCATGTTGTATGCTATTTCTTCAAGTTGAGGAAGTATAAATGCTTGCGTGACCACAAAAGTAAGATGTTTATAATATTTGCCAAATAAAGCAGAATGAGTAGCATGTGCTTTGAATGATTGATTGATTGATTGATTGATTAACTGACTCATTGCCATGGAGGAAATTCATCATCAGTTTAGTCTCTCTAGCCAGACTATCTCTTCCACAGTCTTCAAATGCTCCATAGATAAGTCTGTACTTCAGCCTGTTAAAATTTGAGCAGAGGAAGCTGTCATCCTCCACCGGAAAAACTCTTCGTGCTGCAAGAGTATTCAACCAAACACGACATGAAAATGTTTTCCCCTCTGAAACAACCGAGACAGCTAGCTAGCATGGATGATACGCCAACGAAACCAGTGAAAGAAAATACTGAAAGACATAAATATGTCTCCGCGGGGAAGAGATGATATATATGTATATATGTATATATATATATATACACACACATAGATACACATACATACACACATTAGGGGATGGTTCATAAAATCTGCGGTTCAGTTCTTATCACGGTTTTGTGGTCATGGTTTTTGGTTCATTGGTACATTGTTGTTGTTTTTAAGACCCAATCCCAATAATCCACCATTAACAGTTTCTTAAAGGCGCATCCTCTAACTCTGGCTGTTTGTCCTCTCCGCTTGCCATATCTGCCACACACACACACGCCTCCTCAGACATGCTTCAAACTGAGGAGTAAAAAAAAGAAGATCAAAAAGAAAAAACAAATGAACCAAACGACACACGCTCCGAATCGAGTCAGGTGAACCAAACGGTTGGGATTTTTTTCATAAACCATTCCATCCCTAATATACATGTAGATACATACATACTTTTGAATTTCCATTCCATTGCTCAGCAGCTGATTTGGATTCCAGTAGGCATCTACACAGGGGATGTGGAAGTGAGGAAATGACTGGATGTCTGCCTTATTTTGCTGCTCATTTTCAGCACTTCTGACGTACAGTAAATTGCAGGAGCCAGTACGTCTGGCTTGATAAACTATTATCAGTTCATGAAATGTTACTCTGCATTAGTGATGCATGAAAGTTTCACCGTGTAAAGCCAGCCTTAGGTGGATGTAATTTGCACAACGCTTACACTTAATCGTCAGACATGGATCTGCCGTTACCCAAGTTGCCGGATCGCCTATAAAACACAGTCTACACACACAATCCATGGTCTGGTCAATAGTGCATAGCACCCCCAAATGATAACATATTACACTGAAGTGGGCTGGTTTCAAATAAATGAACGTTTATTTAAGTAAAAGTCTTTTTTGATAATATGAAAATGGCAACATCTATTTCTGCAATAGTCTGAACACAGGCTGATATGTTTAATCCCCTCAAATTAAAATTCTGAATGTCCCAAACTCAAACAAGGCTTTCCAACATAAATAAATGAAAAATGAAGCTTAAAATGTCACATTATGGACAATGTATCGATCAATAATTTGTAATATTAATATTTTCCTAATTAATAACGTGTTATTTCAGCCACCTGGAACCCATCCGTTGTTAATTACAATGTTTATTTTTATGACCCAGCCCACCCAATCTCATAACTGCAATCTGCGCGTCACTACCCTGCACAGTTAGTTTCTCTTATATTCGGCAGGAGACATTCACATTTCCTCATTTAGTCCTCAGGCTAAATTTCTTCACTTACACTTTGTATTTTATTCAAGCATACTTTGGATTTGTCACAGAAGTACATTTACTATATTGTCTTTCATGTTTGCATATATACACATCTGTATATCTGTTAGCATGCAGGGGATGAGTCATGCCTCAGCTGGTCGTTGGTTATAGACTTGCCTCATTCATTATGAGCTGGGCTTGTGGCCAGGAGATGAGGTGGAGCTGCCACAGAGCTGGATCCAGAGGACCGAGGATAGAGCACAGGAGGTACAGCAGCGCACTCACTGCTGTCAGGATCAGAGACACACTACATGTTTGTTAAAGATGAATGTGAGGTGATAGACAAAGCCCGGGTTAGTCACCACACCCCAACCTCCACGCTGTCTGTCTGTTTACGCCCGCCATTACCAAGTATCTCTGACACATTGTACACCCGATCAAATAGAATCAGCAGATGTCTACTTCCTCTGTTGTGTTGGTTCTTTTAAACTGACACTGAACACCTCGTCTGGCTTGTTCTCCATTATTGTCACCAGCATGTTGCTATTTGAGCTGCCTGCCTGTGTGATCTGCATTCGCTTCCTAATTGTGTTGAAGTTTATTTCCGTGTGGATTGGAGGCATGCTGGTTTCAAAAGTTTCCACTTCAGGAGGTTATGTTTTTGTAAGTTTGTCTGGCTGACTGTCAGCAGGATCATCTCAACATCTTCTCAGCAGATTTCCATGAAATTTGGAAGCAACTATGTGGAGTTTGGTGGTGGTCCAGATCTGAGATTTCCACCATTATGCAATGATCATGTATTAGCCATATCTGTAAAGCTAATGGAGACAGAAATTTGATCCCAAATCTTTAGAGTGTGTTTACAGCATCAAGAAATCAATTCAGCTTAGACCTGAACTGATGGGAATAATGAAGTTGGGTGTAGCAGCAAGTTGGAGAATTTTGGAGCTTTGCAGGAAAATTGTGTTCTCTGAGTTCAGATGTGTTGCATCTGTGATCACCTTCAGAACTGGCTTACATGATCATATCTTCAGTATGTCTTAGACTGGTTCCCAATTGGATGTGAGCGACGCTAAACTGAATAGCGCACACTATCTTCAATCTAGTTGTCCTAACCTGGTATGAGCATCAACGACAAGACCGAGCGACGTCGCCCTGTACTCAAAAATCATTCGCTATGTCTCTATATGAGCGAACTTTCATCGCGTTTGTCCCGCCTCCAAACTGTTTTTATTGGCCAGCCTTTGGTACAGGAAGCAGGCAGTGCTTTAGCCTCCCGGGAAGCTTGAAGCTACGGGCAGAGACTGAGAAACTATAACTTATTACTATTATACTAACTCAACTGTCTGTAGTGAAGTCTAGCAGGAAATATTAATAAGTTAGCAAGTTAATGTGACTTTGTGAAGATTCTTTGAGGTAAAAAGTCACTGAATCTGATCGGGGCATTCTGATGGATCGCCTTCTACATTGCGTCCTATTAGGATTAATTTTTCGCTTGCTCGCACGCTCCCTCGCTCGCGTACAGTTAGGAACTGGTGTTAGGAGCATTTACACCTGGTTTTGATGTGTTTGTGCTTCACCCAAAGATAGTGTGATCGCTCGGGATGCATGGTAACTAGGTCGAAAGACTATCTGACGGACATCCCTGCTGTCTGTCTGGCTTTTGTCAGTCAATTCCACCCCGTGGATTTCTGCATCTTCCATCCATCACCTGTCTGCACATCACTCTATCTGTCTGTCTAGGGTGTCAGATTGGCGTCCGTCCACTGCTCTCCGTCTTGTTATCTGTCCTGTAAGTAGATCAGATGAACGTCCACGGGTAATAACCCTGCCGGAGGAGCTGCATCTCACCAAAGAAATCTCATACCGAGAGGCAGATTCACTGTAAGTCTGCTGTGTTAACTCTATCTGCTGGCATCAGGTTAAAAAATGATTGTAGAAATGGATATCTCTCTCCTCTCCACTGCTCACACTCTGTAGCTGTTTGAGAATTTAATGGAAGTTCTGCTGCTGACCAACGGAAGATCTGTGACTCCATCCAAGAATGTCCAGGCAATGTAAAGTTTCTTAAATACAACAGAGTGTCTGTCCCACGTCCTCCACCTCCAGTCACCCAGTACACTGCTCTTTCTGTTCGTCGATGTCTTCCATCTCTCTGAATTTTATCTTTATACCTTTTAGTTTACTTAGTTACTTACTTTAGTTTATTGGCACTATGTGTTGTGCTATAAGCCATTAAAATGTCAATTTTCCCATTAGGAGCAATCAGGTCTTGCAGGTGAATTTAAGTTGTTACATGTGGGCTTATTCAAATTTGTCCTGAAAGAGAAAGCACCAGAAAATGATCTGCACTTAATATACACTGATAATAAAGTGAAAACATGATATATACTTTGGATAAAGCACATGATATTGACTGTAGTGGTCAGGATTGATCCATTTCATAGCACAACCAAGCAAATACATTAATTGTCTAAAATGGACCTCATCATGGTTTTGCATGCCACTGCGTATAAGGAACTACTAGCTACTTAGTCAAATTGGAGGTTGGTAGTACACTGATATGACAGTAAAATACAAATAGTAATGCAAACATGCAATTTCCAACATACAGCTTGTTGCCTTGGACATGACGTTTTACATATCTGAGATGTTCACAGTGGGTTTTGACAAAATAGCTAGCAGGTGTATTTTTAACATCTTTGGGGAGAAGCAGGTTGAAGCAGGTTTGATGCACTGGCTTCCTCGTACAGAGTGAGCAGCTCACACAGAGTTCCTCCAGGGTGTTCAGCAGCTTGTGTTTGGACTCAGGAACAAGTTGATTCATGTGAGGTGCAGCAACATCTTGAGGCCACACAGACTCTGTAACACGACCAGCACCGGCTGCTCGCTGGGTGGAGGTCCAGTCCTGAAACCATTAATCCATTAATGGATTAGTCAACTGGCAGAAAATTAAGATATTATAATTTCAATAACTGATTGTCTTATTAATTTATCAAGTACATCTTAGTGATCGCTAAGATCAGTTCTGGTCATATCATTATAAAATTAACACCTACTAGAAATTAATACTACTACTACTGCTACTACTACTACTAATAATATTAACCAATTAATTGATAATTAGTTGCAGCCTTAGTTATTATGTTCGCTTGCAGGTACTTTATTGCAACATGTGTGTCCATTTATGTGTGTGTGTGTGTGTGTGTGAGAGAGAGAGAGAGAGAGAGAGAGAGAGAGCAGAGAAACAGAGAGCTTGTGCAGGGAGAGAAAATGATAGCAGCTGTGGATGGATGATGATATTGGAATGAAGGCACACACATGCACTTTATATCTGGACACCAGACATACACACACACACACACACACACACACACACATAGCTGCTCTCATCATCTTAACACACAACACACTTTTTCTGTGTGACCTTGGAGGGTTGTGTGTCAAGGTCATTGGCAGTTTGTGGTGGTGACATGGTTCGTCTCTGCCAGTGTGTGTGTGTGTGTGTGTGTGTGTGTGTGTGAGCATGCACACTCGCATGTGCACCTGCAGACGTGCATGTGTGCGTTTTCTGCATGTTTGAATAATGATCACCAGATTTGCTTATTCTTAGCTGAGGCATGGTATGATTCTGACACACACACACACACACACACACACACACACACACACACACATACACACACACACACTGACTGTCACAAGCTATAAATTCATCTGTCAACTGAGTTGTATTTGGTACATCTGTTATTTATTCATCTTTCGCCTTTAATCTTGTCAGTAAAATTTCAGCTCAGGGTTTCATATGGGAACATCTGAGCCGCTGATCTGAAGTTGTTTGTGATTTTGGTTTTGGATTGTAAATCTGTCTAAACTGTGCTCAGGGAGAATCAAACCTATAATCAAAACAGAACAGCCACTAATTGGGATCATTTCTAGGGAAATCAGTTATAGTGCATATGGCTGCTTCAGTCTGTATTTGGGAGCTGATATGATGTGATTTTTATTTATTTATTACTCTTTGATACTAATTGTTCCATTAAGCTCTTCATAAGCGTGGTGTTACTCACATTATATTTTTGAGCCCATAGTACAACACTGTCTTTGCATAATCCCAAACCAATTAAATGTTCTTTTGGCTTAGAAAAAGGTTTCCTTTTATTAAACACAACTCATGACAGCCCTGGGCTGGGCGATGCAACAATATTATTTTCTCTGCCACGAGATTATGTGTTAGGTCGGGTGTGTCCGTGTGTGTGTGTGTGTCCATGTGTGTGTCTGTCTGTGTGTCTGTCTGCAGCAATCTCGCAAATGTCTTGGCCTATCAGCCTACATTTTGTGTGTGTGTGTTGTCCTTGTTGGGTTTAATGGTCAGTGTGTAAGTGTGTTTAAGCGTGCACCCTTTGTTGATGGTTGACTGAAAATTTAAAAGGAGGGAAGAATCAGGCAAACCGACTTCTGACAAAATCTTAAATGCTAGGAGAGACACCTGGCTGGCAGCCCAAATACATAAAAGAATTACTACAGTTCTTATATACAGTTATGACTGTATATGATGAAGAACCTCTTGTGGTGGAAGTGATTCAAAAACTTTGAAAAGCATATTTTCTCACTTCTTCCGCTCCCTCACTCCATTCATTGTCTAGCTCGCTTGACCATCACTCTCTCTTCTGGGCCGATCAACCTAATAGGCTATTTTTTTATTCTATAGTGGCCATGTCCACTGTGATTGCGAGTGAAAAAATCCAGAACATGCGTTGCATTTTCTGGGCAAGTTTCTAAAACACACTGCTGACGAAGAAAGTGAACAGAACACAGAGCAGACTCACAGGAGAACTGTCTGATGGGATCTGTCAACAGGCGGGGGTTGAAATCGGTTCAACAGCCTGATGCTTCACCACTGTAAAAAATGAAGTGTAAAACAGCTGTTACCGTTTCATACGTCAGTGAACTAATTTTCTTAATCTTCTCGGGTCTTTGGACGAGGGACAAGATCAAAGCCATCATGGAAAACCCCTCTCACCCTCTACAACCAGTAACAACTATCTATATAGACTTTGTGTCCTCACACACACCTGGAGGAGACCAGACCATATCCACATTACTAGTGATTGTTTATCACAAATATCCTGTGTATAAATAGCTTATCAAAGCAACAGTCATCCCTACAATATTGTCATCATGTGCACACTGAGATATTTGGTCACAGATAACGTGGTGTTTGATTCTGTCTATATCGGCCAGCCCTGCTAAGCTTTCCAAACACTCCTCAGTATGCAGTATATCAGATACATACATCACTCTAAGACAAATGCCAAGGGACACATTTTGAAGTTAGTAGCCTCTCTTTTAATTAAAACAAAATGAAGTCAAAGCTGTCAGTACAACACAGTAACAATTTATTCCTTTGAAGCCTTTGAATTAAACAGTGCACTGAGATTTACATCCAGATATGGTGGAAAGAAAAGAGAACATAAGAGACGACGCGGCTGCCAGGCATGTGGAGCTGCATTTGGCTTCTGCAGTTTGTGTTAGCCTCTGTATTTTAAACATAGACCTGATCCTGATGAGACCTGATTGGTTTTCCAGATCAGCCGACTGGGAACCTGAATGAACCAGAGGCCAGTTAGTTAATTGAAATTAAAGTTACCAGGCTGTTTGCATCTGCTGTCCTTGGTGAATAATATGACACCAACTCTGCTTTAAAACATAAAATTTAAAACCTTTAAACATTTTAACTGTTCATATCTACAGCACGAGAACGGTTACCTTTGTTTTTTCTGGTTTCTGGATCCACAAAAAGTGACTGTGTGCTAGCGGGTAGATGCACCAGTGTTACATTTTTACTGCCCAATTTAGTCCCAGAGCTTTCCCTGTGTTTTTTCACCTGCCAGTCTGCAGTGTTTACACCGCCAGTTCGGTTCATTTACAGAGGAGTGGCCCAGTCAAACTGACTTGGGCCACGTCCAGCTGAAGCCCCGAGCCGTTTGTGTGAAGTGAGAATTCAATCAGACTAACACCGGGAGAATAGCTAGAGCTGGGAGCGCTTAATCTGTGACTTATTTATAGAAATAACGGTTTGTTCCGCTTTTCTCGCTTTTCCAATTGATGTGACAGAATTGCAGTTCAGCGTATATCCAGTTCACAAAGCTTTTCCATTGATGCTGCCTGGTGGCTCTTTCCTGCCACACAGGAAGTGATTCTTTTTCCGGCTTGTTTGGGAAGAAGAGGAACAGAAAAGGAAGAAGAATTGGGTAGTTAGCATGAGTAGCGATAGCCACCGTGGCTGATAAGACGAAAAAAGAGAAACTCCATCAATATCAAGAGGAAATCCAAGCCCCGCCCACAGTGTTTGATTGACAGGTGAGGGCAGAAACACCAGGTTTAGCAGAAAAGAATTTAGAAGAAGTCAGAATATCAGAGGGTTTTTGGTTAATTTACTTACAGACCAGCTGACATCTGATAGCAGTCGGAGTACTTGTCACGTGGCAAACACACACTTCACCCATCACGTGTACACTCCACTGTCTACCAGCATGATGGGTAATCTAATCATGTACCTACTGTCTTATCTTTCTCAGAGTACTTGAAGAGTCTTGACAGACAAATCATATCCTTCTGTCTGGATAAGAGCCAGACTGTACATTCCTTTTCTCTCTCTGAGGATTGAAATGATTTTACAAACTGACTGGAATGCAGCACACCTCTCAAATCCCCATCTTTTCCCACTCCTCTTTTCCCTCACATGATGGCCACAGGAAAAGAATATTATTGCACACACACACACACACAAGCTGAGTGTGTGTTTCTGCACCAGAGGTTTCCCGGAGTTTCTTATCACCTTCCTCCCTGAACAAAAGGAAGTGTTCCCTGGCTGATTATTCATTTTCATGTGCATAATAAATGGGTATTAATTTATGCCATTGCGTCGGCGCTGTTGTTTATGTGGAATCTAAATGAGAGGCGAGGACTGTCTTTATGAGCGAGGAACAGCGAGGTGATCAGTGTTGAGACTGGAGCGGCAGTGCAGCAGGAGGCGCCATGTTTCAGGAGGAAGTACCGATTCATTTTTACAAATAATACATTTTCAAATTAGTTCTCAGCACCACAGTGTTATAGAGTTGACCAATACACTGGGCTGATATTAGCCTGTCAGTCACATCCATCATACTGATGTAGAAGCAAGAAGATCAGCATCAGGCCGTGACACCAATCTTCAGGTCATGCTCTGTTAAATTTAAGTGTTGTGCTATTTTTGTGCCTTGGAAATGGGCTTAAACCAGCTTAGTGATGACATTTGGTGTTAAATTGATTCTTACCCACAGTAGATGGGGGTCTGAACACCCTGCGGAGCCCACTAGTCCTGTTCTTTTCACTGTTGTGTGACGATTAGCTGCGAGTTTGTGTGTTATCATACTGAAAACCTGCTCAACTGAAGAGTCATACGTTCCCAAAGAGTCTTCTCTCTGAAGAGTCTCTGTATTTTGAGGCTGATTTCCCCCTGCTTCCATCTTTGATTCTGCTTGTACTGCCAGCTTCCAGTAATGGCTTCCCTGCTGAAGTCTCGTCCATGCCGGTCTGCTGCCATGTTGTCTGCCTGTGAGTCATCTACTGGCAACTCAAGTAGGACCCTTCCCCTCCATCTTTCCATAGCTTTTGGTGCTGCAACCGATACATCAATGCATCCTACATGAAGATCCCAGTGGAGTCTTTTCCCTCCGGTCAGGTCTCTTTACAAACTGACTGCTTTCTTAGTCTTAGCAACTGCCAAAAAATCCAAAGTATTCTTTTTATGAATGGAGAAAAGACAATCTTAGCATCTTAGTGATAGCTGGAATCAGTGGTCAGGACAATTAGTCGGTTCATTGACTAAGTGTTTCACTGTGTTTATGGTGTCGGTTTCCTTATCTGGTCTTCCTGCACATGTTCACATGTAGAAATGCGAGTAAGGCTTCACATGACCCAGTGATCGGGTTTCTCCAGCAGAAATCCAGCTGTGTGAACTGGGTTTCTCTTAAGCCCTTAACATGTTTATAGAAACCAGCTCTCTTGTTTACATGCATCTGCTTTCCAGGGGAATTAATGTGGCATTGGGACACTGTAGAAAATGGCTGAATCCCTGAGCAGGTTGACTACTTACTGAACTGGTGCATGCAGACACATCCTGAGAGCTCTTATTTGTGTACTTGTGTTGTGATATGTGGACCATCCATTATGTTATCCCCATCAACAAGAAACACTTCAGCAGTGACTGCAGCTGTGGATGCAGCCTGCTGTAGATATATGGCTTTACAGCAAAGGGTGTGTCTGCCTGCACACACACACACACACACACACACACACACACAAAGAGGCATGTTTTCCCAGAGGACGAGTGTTCATACATCTGCATAGATCTGCATGCTGGGCCGGCTCACCCAGCCTC
>OMLF01050864.1:0-17478 GCA_900302615.1 Holocentrus rufus
CCTGCAGAACACACACACACACACACACACATACACACAGAGCAAAAATATATGCTTAAACCCAAAAACCTGATCCTTTCCACAATTGCCAAACCAAAAATTACCCCTTACTCTCTATTAAAAACATAATGTTATATGGTTATTATAGTCATTGCATTTTATCATCAGAACTGGGGAATGCCATTCAGTTTATGCCCTTCAGATACCCTGTTGTGCATTACTTCACCAGCTGGTTTGATAAGAATTGAGTCTGATTGCTGGAATATGAGGCTGTCTCATTTATTATTTGTGTGCCAACATCTGTGAAGCACCAGAAGTCCCAACGCTGTTATCTTCATATAAAATTTTCCTAATGCTTTCATACTCAACAAAACTAAAGACAGTACTCGCATTTCAGGGCTTTCACTCATATGCCACCCTGTGCATTATTATGCACTGCAGCAACCCACAGCATTTTAACAACAGTGAGATATCTGTACTCTGCTGGAGGGAGAGAGGTTCACAGTCACTCAGCAATGACAAAGCTCTGTTATCTCACCCAGGAAGCTTGGCTGCTAACCCACATATACATTCATATAAACATCATCACTGAAAGGTGCTGTGAACAAGAGGGTGCACAATGGATTCAGAATGAACATAATAATAAGGTGAGTAAGGTTGAAGCCGCTATTCAACACCCCTCCTGAAAGCTGATTACACCTCTATAGGTTGGATGCCTACAATGAATTACCTCAACAGTGCTGTTTAAATATGCGATGTACAAATTAATGCTAAGTATTGACATCCACCCAGAGAACTCTATCTATCCATCACAGCACATGCTTCTTTGGCAGACTTTTAGTCTGGAAGGTAAAAGGTTGTGGTTCTCTCTCACACAGCTGTAATCCATTTCCATGCCACTCCATGGCAATAGAGTAATGCTGGGATGTTGGGAAGAAGAGAGTTGGGGAGGTGGTGGGAAAAGAGACAGTGGAGGAGGATTACTGCATTCAATTTAGAGGAGGAGGTCTTTCTGACCAGAAATTGGTAGCTGGTAAAAAGAAAAAAAATCAGTCCCATATTTCCAATCTTTCGTGAAATAGCCCAATTTGCAAAATAGGCTTTCTTCTAAGTACAAGTGATTGGCTGTAGACATTTTGTTATGTAACAGTGTCAGGGCACAAATGACAGTCTGGACAAGTCTGCAAAAAAGCTTGGATTTGGCACCCACACAGTTTTGACACTTTTTTTTTTTTATCTCATTATGACAAAATAAACCAACGTTTCAACCTTTTCCTCTTTGAGTTTGTGTGTGACACAAGTTATCTCTCCTCAGCTGAGCTGTCTCTGAAGTTTCCTCATTAAAACACAGGCTCAGCATGTTATTAACTGATCCAAATTCTGGGTGGAAGAAAAAACATGAACTCTGTGCATTTTGTGAAATGTGAAATGTAAACTGAGACATAATGCATTCATTATGCGCTTACATAATAGTTATTTGATTAATTATGGACTAAGGTATATTTCTAGCATTTATAGTCTACACACTTGAATGATAAAAACAGAATCGGACATAGAAAGCATCTTTTGGATGATAGCCTCCAGAAATTTGAGACAAAGTGATGTCTAGCCTCTTTGTACTACATCTGATGGTGAAAAGGGCATCTAAACATCAGTAGCAGTGGAAAAGCTAAATTAGCATCAATGAGTTATGAAAATATGGACATGAATGTCTTATCATGACATTGTTCAGTCTCAGTGCCAATGTCCATAATCTGAAGAGTAGTGATTGAAAATCACTCGTCTAATCTAAGGGCTTCAGCCTGACTCCTGATACTTTAGCAGAGATAATGATTATGGTGTATTTGAGATATTACTCACTGCTCCACCTAGACATGATCAAGACACACACTTCAGGTGAACTTTTATCAAAATGACTAAAATTGGAGCTATTTCTTCCTCAATATCCCCATCATTTGTTTAATTATCATGTTTGATAGTCTGCAACCCCTTGTCATTCTTCTTTTCCCCTGTTTCTGCCTGACACTGTGGAAAGCAGCTGTTCTGTGCCACGGCCTGCAGGTGAATATGTGAATATATAACTAACTCAGCAAATCAGAATTTCACACAATAACATTCACTGACTGTTGTTTGGATGATTTGTTCTTGTTCCAGGAACTGTCAGCACCAGTCCTAGGCACACCAGACAGTTCCACTTTCTGGGTATTATATAATAGGATGCATGTCCACATCTTAAAATCTCATGCAAGTTGGTCACATTTGGGAGAATATATGCTGAAGATGGAATTACGGTTTGTTCTGTATATTTCTTTCTCCATTCTTGTTTGTCTGTCTCTCCCTTTCTCATATTTCTATTAGATTCCCCTTTGTGCCTTTCGTGCTGCAGGGAGTAAAAAAGTGATTGTTCTCCATCATAACACCAGTATACTTTAATAATATGCTCTCCGCAACATTCCAAACATCTCAAGCCTGCCAAATCCAAGCATGAATTATTTTTCCAACTTTTACTTTGATGGTTCAAAGACTCTTGCAGATCCATTATTCACATGTGACTAATGATTACATAGCATTGCTATCTGGAAGTCTTTATTTGGATATGTGACACAAGCATGTGTCACATGTAAACAGGTCTTGGACATTCATAAAAGAGTGCTATGCATAAATATTGGGGATCAATCGAAGTGAGGACTGTTTAGACTCAGCGAACAAAAACCCATGGAATAAGCACGCAATCTTTTTTTATTTGTGATTTGATGTTGAAACAATGGATCTGCTCCATCAGGATTAGTCGCTGCAGTGGGTTTGACCTGTAGTTTCTCCTCCTTTTGAACTGGAGCACATGCCGCACATGTGAAGCCAGGGCAAAAACAGCGAGGACCTGTTGCAATCGTTTGTTTATTCAGCTCTGCAGTGTGCCGACAGGAACGTGCCTGCTGCTGCTGCCTGACAGACTTCACTCTATTTCAATTTTCTTCACTCTTGCTGCCACAAAATGAAAATGACACAGTAAATTCAAAAACTGATGGAGGATCACTAACCTACTGAACTACTGTACTAACCTAATGAATCTGAAAATAATGAGCCCAAAGATGTTGGCCTACACTTACTTTTGCAAATTCTAGGTTCTGCACATGTGACTGAATAGTGAGTGGCCCATGTTAGGGTTCATTATAAAAGGGTCTGTATTTTTTTGTTTTTATACCTACTAATAGCCATTTAGCTTATGTTACAAAGCCATAGTTTCCAATTTGATAAGGTAAGGTCAGTCATAAGGTTATCTGGTAATAGATAGGATTATATTATATATAAAGCTTATATATATATAAGCTAATATTGCAAACCAATACGATTGCACCTTAGTTACATTTGTACATCCATACTGTTAACTGGTGCAAGAACTGTCACATGCAGGATAAATAGGCCATCGAGTTAGCAGCTGATGGACAGAACATGAACGACCAGGCAGGTCCTATATGCAGTATGTAATGAAGAAGAGGTTTTGATGTGCTCTCTGGGCCTGTAATGAACAATCTTGCCTGTGAAAACCAGAGATACAGAAGGTGCATCTCTGGTTTTCATGACAAAGTTTTTTTTTTTTTTTTTTTTACATAAGTATAAAAGTTGCAAAATAGCCACTATATATGGTTATATGCAACTTTAGAGAAATGACAGTTTTCAATTTTTTTTTTAAGATTGGTTAGTAGTATGATTTTGTCATTCATATGTTCCTGTACTACACGTCACTTCTTGCTTCTCGCTGGGCTCTCTGTCAATCCCAGCATGACACCGTTGTGTCAACAGACCCATTTGACTTTTCCTGTCTCTGCATGCGTCAAGAATGGGGCCACTGGAGCACATGCTCTCAGTGTGTGAAATTTCATAAATGACCTGCAACTTGGAAAGCAGGGGAATGGGCTGTTCTGTATCATTTCTTTGTCATCCGGCTCTCTGTGCAGGATAATAGAAGCAGTACTTTTCCTCAAAGCCCTCTTTAGCCTTACTAAACGCGATCAGAGAAAGTAAAGGATGAATTCACATAGTACGGAAAGTGAGAACACACTGTGCAAAAAAATGCACACATTGCATTGTTCATTTATTTCAGATATATCAAAATGAACAGTCCCATTGTAATTTTATTTAGTATCAGAATATTCTGCAGCAGTTTCTATCATGTTGAAAAATTTCAAAGGACTTTTAAATGATTGCTGATCAGTAGGAAAATGAAAACTTTTTATTCCATATTGTGTGCTGTAAATCACCAAGAACTGGTTATTCAATGTCACCTTGCCTATCAGAGCAGTAATCAATGGCAAGTCCTTGAATTCACGTATTAAATACCAAGCTGCATGAATTTCATTCTACATATTTGTGAGTATTAACGTGATTTCATTCATTCTCTTGCTTTGTTTTAGCACATGGAGCCAAAAATAGAAATCAAATAACCTTAATGGACAATGCCCCATCTGTGAACCTGGGAGCTAACATGCATACAAATGTTCACTCGAACACACTCACATTCAAACACAAACATGAGAGATAGACACACTAAATAGGGGATGACAGTTATAATTCCCTGTTTGTGTGTGTGTGTGTGTGTGTGTGTGTGCACTTCTGTTTGGGCATCATTTCTAATCATAACTCAGTGCTGCTGATGCCAGAACTGGGGCTTATGAACCAAACGTGAGTATTAATCTGGATGAGTATTTCTGGTTCACTGAAGCTTGAATGTGCATGGTGCCGTACACTGACCCAGAAATTTAATACTGGACTTCCAGTTATCATTTTATTCATTCATTTGGTTAAAGCAGATGAACAGTAATGTTGTTGCACCTGTTTTTAAGATGGTTTTTGGCTTCTGCTATTATCTTGTCATAAATTACTCCTCCGTTTATTGATCAGTAGTCCATTCATTCATGTATCAATCTTCCAATATCTTAACGCCAATTTTCTTTTACTCCTTGCAGTGGTCATCTGACTACTGAGTATATATATACAATTAGTAGATACAAAAGTATCCATGGAGCTAAACTTTATAGTAAAAGCACTCAGAGGATTTGTAACTGTAAAGCAGAAATCAAAGCTGAACAAAGAAAATTTGACTTATGGTCTCATATTTTTGAAGGATGGTCATATTTCGCAAATCGCAATAAACATATGCAAAACCAAAAACACATATGCAATATAAGATGTTCACTTGCAATATATGATACCTTTTGATACAGTTAAACTTACACTTTTTCAGTTAGATTTTGTTTTGAATTCAGTTGTGGTTACTGTGCTGCTAAATGCTGCAGTTCCTGAGTGCAGTTCCAATAATCAAAATTTGAGCTCTGCAATGTCTGTAATGAGGCAATTTATGCCTTATGTCTGAACAACTATCATACTTCATTGTGCACTTAGATTGGTCACTGTTATGGAAAATCTCCAACTTGGTACTTTTCCATAACAGTAGTCACAATGTTTGCCACAACCAAAAGCAAAATGAATGACTGAGGTGGACCTGCATAAGCTGATTGAGCCTGGTAGCTTTGCCAAATGCCTGTGAAGAGGAGATAGACGGGGGTGTAGTTGTAGATCCCATTTGCTAATCCAAGATTAGCCTCTGTGCAGTATGCATTGTTGGAATTTTTCACCAAAAATATACCGGATCCTGGATTGTTGATCCTGGAAATCAAGTTTTCTGAAATCTGGGACAGAAGTATGTAGCCATGTTTTTATTCTTTTTGTCCCGGGATACGATTTGGCACAAAATGTGCATCAGTGACTTACATCAAATAGAGCATCTACCAAAACATAAAGAGGACTCACATTGAATTGATTTGCTTTTCACAGAAACAAATACACAAATACAGATTCTGTACAATCCCACAGAGCCTAGGTGTTCAGAAACAACTGTTGCTATATTTGAAGTTATTATCATCCTGAAATAATCAGGATAAACTTTTATTGTAACTAAAATACTCAACCACAAAAATATTTTTGTCTCACAGATTAGCCACTTCAGTTGCCAAAATATGCGCGGGTATCTTTTAATATGAGGCGAGGAAGCAATTAAATGCTAAACAACTGACCTGAATTTGGCTCTTAATGAACACAAAAGTATTACCTGCTGTTCAAATCTGCCACTCAGTCAAAAATGTGGATAATCAGGCTTGTTCACCGGCCATGGTGACAAGCAACCTGCTGTGATCACTTTGTGTTTGGCTGAATCCTTCCTTCACCATGCACACAGCACTAGCTGCACTTGCCTGAGCATGGTGCTATTACTCCGGCTGATTCCAATTTGCTGCAGACAAGGCAGAGTTATACCAGACAAAAGTGGTTTTGTGCCAACAGGGCTGCCAGCTGGGCTGCTTTGTGTTCAGAAGCGTTATGTCAAAGGGCAACTTTGAAGGCTGACCTGCCCTTACAATCCGTCTGTGAGACCCGGCCTTTATTGTATCATACTTCTGTACCTACTCAATGTCAGAATCAATGTTTTTTTTTGTTTTGTTTTGTTTTTTAATCATTTTGGCTTTTTTTTTTTTTTTTTATCTTTTAAGAGTTTTAAATTAATACCTAGAATCTCCATTGTGTATCCTATTGGCTTTAATTTATTATTGTTTGTTGGTTTGTAAAGCACTTTGAACATTTGTGCCAAAAAATGTCCAGGAATTTGAATTAGATGGTTATATTTATCTGCTAGCATAAAGAGCAACTCAAAACTACAAGAAAAAAGTTTAAGGTTTCTGTTTCCATGCTGCATTTCATGTTTCTATACCAATACATTTTTAATTATTGTAATCTTCTGTTTTAAAGAATATGCAGACACTGTAAATTTGATGAGATCTTTGCTATGTCAGTTTTCTGAAAAGCTTTGACTGGCCTATTAATCATCAATATTACACAGAAGGCCAATTTATGATCTACCCATCATAGGCTATTAGCAGCTGTAACCATGAAACATCTGTCCCACACCCACATATGCACCCACATTTCAGCTCCCTGTCTCTGTGCTATATGTTTACAGCCATGCTTGAATTTAAGGACAGAAGAGAATTAACAAATTAGACAGGGTTTATTTTTAATATCATCCAAGAATTCACTTCTGTATTTGTTTATTTTGATTTGTATCTTGCCAAAATAATTTTATAAGTTTAATGTATCTAATGGCTTGTCCTAATTTCACTTAGAGCCTGTTCGGCCAGGTCCACCACAATATCACAACCAATTTAGGAATCCCAGACAGTCCCAGACAGCTAGTGAAGATCTGAGCGAAAACAGCGTGTCATTGTTCGCATAGTGTGAGAGGGTCTGCACCCCATGTCCTGATATGTCAGTGCAGTCTGTGACAGAGATGTTTGATATTTTTCTCATTGCTTTTGTAGTGTGAGAGGGTACAACAAGCCAATTCGACCGTGGTGATGTAGCCTGCTGAGCTGCTCTCTGATTAAACAAGAACAAATTTCAGATGTAGTCAGGGTGTCTGGGCATTGCGCTTTGTGTTGTGCTGCATATCGTTTTGATCCTTTGTCCCGTGTCCCACATATTGAGATGATGTTCCGAATTTTGATTGGAACTTGCCGAACAGACTGCAAATAAAAGTCTATTCCACTCAGGCACAATGTGGTAGTTGGAATCATTTTATAAAAATGCACATCTGAATGCATGAGCCTGATGGCCCGCTCTGAGAACATGGCTAAAGCAGCACACCCCATCAAAGGATGCGAAAATGTAAAGCCTAAGGAATGACTTGCTTTTCAACTTTCTGTAGTACTCATTTGTATGGTATTGTAGCATATATTAAAATCTGAAAACATCACACCCTGTGTATTCATAAACTCTATATACATGATTATATGCTCCATTCCAGCCCACACCCTCCAATCTAATGGCAGTTTAATGTCAGAATTATCTAAACTCCTCTCTTCTATTGTATTGAACCACAACAAGGATGGGAACCTGGATGGATAAGTGATGGGGCTGAGATTTGAGTTGATGTTTGAGAGTGGCAGTTCCTGATGGGGATCCTGCCATAACCCTCATTTTGCTGTTTTGTCAAAATGATATCCGCATGATCCTTGATTTCCTTAGTGTGTTTGACTCCGTCATCCGTGAAGTGGGAATAAGTTCCAGGACACGGACTTGTAAGGCATGTTAGATTGAGTTCCCCAGAATATCAAGCAAATTAGCTTAATCGTGAAATCCCAACAGTCTCCTTTAGTTATTTTAGTCTTCTCATTTCTGTTGAATACCCTCTGTACTGCATAGACATGGACACACACACATTCTTGCACACACACTTTTAAAGATAAATTAAACCAATCTTTTATGGGTATCACAGTCCCAAATCATTCATGTATGTCTCATTTTGTTTAACTATGTTGTGAATGAGGAGGTTCACACAATTCAGTCTATTAAGTTCAGTGTTTTTGTCTCACTGAAACTTGGCAAAATTTTCTGGACTGCCTATTTTTAGCTTAAACCGTCCCTGCTGGATACACATGTTGTACAAAGACACTTTGAGGTCAAAGAGAAGGAATTGCTGTGATATACCACCAAGGCATAAACTGCAGACACTCTCCAGCCCTGCTGCAACATCTTTTGACCACCTGGCCTTACATACATGACAAGACCAGACCTCTATCTCTTTGAATAGGGATATGCATATAGCTAACACTCTGGTGTATGTATTGTCATTTGTTTTCCATATGTAGGGACAAGTTTAAGTCCAAGTTCAGGTTTATTTAGAGCCCAAATCACTGTTTACAGTCTCAAAGGGCTTTACAGGCCCACAAGTTTACAAGAAACTTACAAGAAACGTCTTGCCTGTTAACCCTCATAGCAGGCAAGAAAAAACTCCCCAAAGAGGTAAAAGGAAAAAAGGGAAGAAATCTTGGAAAGGACCACAGAGAGGGGGCTCCGTCCTGGGCAGCCAGGAGAGCACCAAGTGCCGGGCAGTGGGCAAATTATCACATTTGAATTAGTTAGATAACAGTTAGATTGGAAAAATTAAAAAAAAAAAATTGGACAGTATCACACTGTATATCACATGGAAAATTTGAAGATGAAGTTGTGCAGCTACACAAAGTCTGAATTGGCTGGAATGGCTGATAGTGTATCTTATGCTGACATATGAGACCATTTTTCACATTTCAAAGTGTTCCACTGTAAAATGACGGAATGTACAGTCTCCTTTTTATTATCACAGTGTCTCTGGTTAGAATCTAAAATTATGCCCAAGTTCGTTATCTAAGTCTTGATCTTATTAGCAGGACAGATGTTTGCTGGGGTTAATTTATTCACAGAAATATTGATGTCAGTGAAACAAAGCAGTTAGAGCACTCAGAGCATTATGGCTGTCTGGTGAAACAGATACATACAATTGAGTATCGTCTGCGTAGCAGTGGTCGTTGACATGGTAATGCATAATAATGTGACCAAGTAGGAGTATGTGTTGTTTAATTAGGCCCACACTTTCATAAGTTCACAACAAGCTGAGTGATTTTAAGGTAAGTGGTTTTATATAGGTCAGTTTGGTGCCTTGCGCCCATGTGCGTAAATATAATATAAATGTTAAATATGTGATTGTCACATAGTCACCTGTGGAACTCGATACTGATAGACACTGAGGGAAAAACTCCACGAACTGTATCAGCAAATATTATTTTCATTTTCAGTGGAACACAGTTTGTTGTAACGGTCGCTTACATTCACCAATTATCAATTGTAGTAATTTGCTCTAACTCATCACCCAAAGCATTCAGAGTTCAGGTGATTGAACTCTAATATCTATTAACAACACATTGGCTGTGCATGTTGGCTGAGGCCTCTCATTCTCTTTTACTTGGCCCAAAGTTGCTTGGACCTGAGTCCAAAGAGAATTTTTGTCTTAAATTCCTCAAGCAGAAGATAATCCAGAACAGACAAAGCTTTATGCAACATCTGGCCAACATACAGTAAATGATTACAGTTGCCTGCTGTGTGTCAATGGCACTTTACAGATATTGTGTCCGTATAATATTTGTTTGTGTGTGAGTGTGAGTTTGTGTGCGCGCATGCACTGTTGGATAAGGTGGTCTGTAGAGGATCTAATATTGGCATGTCAGTGAGGTGGGAACTTTAGTGGGTATCAGATGAAGGAACATCCTACATTCTTTGTTCTCTCTCTCTCTTTACCACAACAGATGAGTATTACCATGGGAACCTCTTTGCACCATCTGAACCAGCTTCCACAACACATGACTTCATACCCATCTCTCTCATCCTTTATTCTTTATTGCCCCCGCAATGTTATACAGTTGAATAAAAAATGGAAACATAAAAGCTGTCAATTTTTGCACTCTGTTATGAACACACACACACACACACACACACACACACACACACACACACACACACACACACACAGGTGCCAAGGGGTTGTAAACCACTCCTCCTGTATGAGGTGGAGAGCATCACTTATATTTTATTTTCTCCAAAAGGCACTTGGGCATGAAGGTGTGATGAAACATTCACTCACTGCTCTCCACATTCACTCACTGCTCTCGATCATTCCATATTGTAAGACACTGATGATGAGTTCAGAATTTAGAGACCAAAGGCCAGAGCCTCTGTGACCGAGGAGCCTCACAGCCTTTTATTCACCAAACGACTGCCTCCAATCATTTTATGTGAAACACATGCATTACTCTACGTGGTGCATGTTGAGGTAGCCTGCACTCTGAACCAAGCACATGACGCAGTGCAGGGAGGGGACCAAATCTGATTGCAAGTTATCTTTATGCAAATGAATGTGATGCAAGGTGAAAACCAATCCATTTACCTAAAGGGGATGAAACTGATTGCGCAATGCATCCAACAGCGTTAACCCACTTCCTCGTTTCCAGGAAGTAATGTGTCCGAGCGTGTCTTCTGAGCTCAAATCGATTACAGCACTGCTGGGATTTTCCACATTGTATGAACCATTTCTTCTTACCTGTCTTTTTATTGATTCCAGTTATGATGCCTGGAGGAATAAGACAGATATTATGGGTGTGCCTCAAGGGTTTATATAGACTATTAAGATTGACTCACCTGTGAAGTCAGCAATTGGTAGCAGGAGTTTTTCCTCAGTAACCCTCCTGAAACAATGAGGATGCCGTCATCCTCTGAAGCAATAACACCTAGAAATAGTTTTGTGCTCTGAGGGCTTTTTGATAAGGATCAGGAAAGTTTACACAGCTATCTAAACTCGGGCAAAGCTGATAAAGTCCCACTTGCTACTACGAGTCAATATTCCCAGAAGCGACCCATTTAAGGGGGTGAGTAAGGCTCTGCACAAATTCATTCCTTACAGCGGAGCCCACGGTGGAATGCCCATCTATGACAAACCTCCATCACTACCTTTTCCCCTCTTTCTCCTCCCTCTATCACAAACACTAGCTTTCTTTATTTTTATTTCATTTTTTTATTTTCCCTTTGTTTCTAACTCCCTTCATCCTTCATCTTTCCTATTTCCGTTGTATCTCCGCCCATAGTCACTGAGGAATCTTTACTTTGGCACCCTAACTAATGAAACATGCGCAATCAGTGCTTACATTACACCTCAGCTATTCTACTTGTAAAAGTTTGACTTTATTTATATAAGGAGCCTTAATAAAACAGAAAGCTGTGCTCACTCATTTTTTTGTGCACAGTAGTAATTAGCACACCTCTCAGTAAATATGGCTCTGACTCTATTTTCTACATTCTCAGGGGAACTGGTGACAGTATGTGTGCAATGACAGTGTTTTTGTGAATGAGAGTCCAAGGGCTCAGATTCAATAGTTTGATATTAAATGAGTTGGGAAGCTGTAATGACAAGAATAAACTATCAGTGATTTGATAGACAGAGATGTGGCATTATGTGCTGTGGACTTTGCTGTGCATTTGTTGAAATTCCTCTGGAATGTTTTTTATGCAGTTCTATTACAAACCTCCAATACTCCCAATTCAAATTAATTCTTCCTCTGTCTACTTTTATGCTCAGACTCAAGAGAAAATGATCTCACTCAATGTCAAGGGGAACTGTGAGATGCTATTTTCAAAATGAAATGAATCATTCCATATTGTAAGACACTGATGATGAGTTCATTACAAGCGGAGCCATAAAAAGAAATTGGCAACAGGAACAAAAAAAAACAAGAACCTTAATCTGGTTTGAGTTTCTGCCCCTGCTGGCTCCAGTCAATAATTCAGTGACCTATTTCAGGCGAACAAATAGCTGTTGAGCTTTGAAAAGAATTTGGCTCCTTGTAGTCATGAGACTGATCATGACGATGAGGAGCCAACAGTGGTTAGGTTAGGCATGCTGACTGACTGACTCAGGATCCACAGGCCACAACTGCTGCACTAATAAGCACACAATAATGTGCCTATTGCCAATTCTTCAAGTATGCCAATCTGATATTGGGTTAAGGAGTATTTTGGAAGAGGATACAGAGGGAGGATTGGTGGGAACAAAGGGTTATAACAGAGTTCAGTGATGTAGAGCGGAGAGAGAACTTGGATGGAGTTGTGAGAACTACTGTCTCCAATATGTCTCCAGGATATCACCATCCATGCTGCTGTACCCCTGATGATGGGAGTGGCATCCCTCTATACACTATGAAGCTACTATATAGTAACATTATATATAGTAATATTGAGAAAAACAACCACTCTGGTGTGCACAAAAGCACATGGGCCTAGATGTACAAGATTTAATCAAGGTCCCTACACTGGATGCAGCCCACATAGTTGTGTTTACCACATCCATCAAATAAAAGGCTGCAGATGAACTGCACATACCTGAACTGCTGCCTTCAGATGGCTGCAGGGATTTAAAGAGTGATTGTACCCCCAGCTTCAGCCCCTCTCTGCTGACCACACGATTTTGAAAACTGCAATGCACAGGGCAGAGAGAGCAGTGGTGAAAAGGGCGGAGGGCTATCAACCCAATCTGATTATGTAGAGTCAAACTAAAGAGCAGTATTATGAAACATCTAATTATAATAAACCATGTCTGATTTTTAACCCTAAAAATGTGGATGTAGTACTTGTAGCAATCGCAGTTTCACTTCAGTGTAGAGGTAACACCTCATATTATTGTCTTCTATCTCAAAGAACAGAGATGACATCAATATGACATTAATACCTCAAAAATGTGTTTCTTATTCTTTCAGTCAACCAAAAGAGAATTAAAAATGATCCCTTAATATAATCCAGTGCGGACTACAGTTCCACCTTCTGCGTCCACTTTAAGCTGGGCACATGCACAACTTGGTCTCAGTTCAAAATATCTCACTAAGATATATTTATGTCCGAAGTAGTGTGTATTTATGAAACTCTTTCTTTCTCAGCCGGTCTCACTTTGCACTGCAGAACTAGAGAGAGAGATCCTTTTTACTAAAGAAACTTCATTGATTCCTGTGGGGTGACAGAAATGAATAATAGACCAAAAACAGAAAACTAGAATTTAGACATGATTATCAAGATTATAAACCTTGTATCTCCCTGTATCTCCATGCTGCAAAGGTTGTCAAACCAGTGGGGAGTACAGAAAGAGATTACATTTGTGGACCCTGGCTGCTGTTTTCTAATTTTACATTAGAAAAAAAAAAAAAAGACAGAGACGAGGAGGTCCCTGACTGCTTGCTTAGGGATCAAGCTTGGTTGCTAAGAGACTAATGGAAAGTCAGGGGCTAAAGGAACGGTAGGAGTGAGTCACTGACCAGGGAAAAGTCTGTGTATGAGTGAGAGAGAGAGTAAATGAGAGAAAGAGAGACGGGGAAGAAAGACAGAGATCATTTACACCAAATGGTCTGCCTGTACATCGTAACAGAGTGTAAAATAAGAATGAATCATTTTCATAGCTTCTTCTCATCTGCTATTTTGTGCCAGCATGTGCTTGAATCCTCTCCACTGTGAGAAAAGCAAAAGCAGTTAATATGCAAAACGTGACTCCAAATTATGGAAGCTCTTCCCTCCAACTGTATGAATCCCTCAGCACTTAAGATTTGGGGAACAGTCATCACTAAAAGTTAAGGCTTTTTCCTCAGAGAGTCACAGGAGTTAATAACGAGCTCCCTGCAGAACTTTAGCAAGTTCACTGGATCTCCTTAGAAGAGACTAAATTTGCACGTGGGTGCGAATCTTTGGATGTATGCATGCGTGTGTTGGTGTGTCTTTGATCTGAGTCAGAGAACAGAGATGAGCAGGTTAAGAACATTTATTACACATCACTTGCTCTCCCAGTGCTATTAATGTCCTGTTGACGTCACTGGGATAAGGCCGGAGTTATGCAGGGATTGACTGTTTCATGGATACAATCTAAAATAATGAACGGGGTTCAGGGAACTTTATTTAGCTTTGCAATTTATATCAGCGACACATATCAAGAGCAAACTATCTTTACAAGTGTGGTATCAGTGTGAGTCAATGGAGTAATTATAGTGAAGAGAATACATGATTAGGAGTTTATTGTTATCACTTGTACAACCTAGTGGTTCATCATCATGTTTGAGGGAAACAAAAATGATTAATGCTTCACTGTGTCATTCATTTGCTTATTGCATGTTGTGCCCTCATGCTCTCTTCAGTGCTAGTCAGCCTGCTGAACTTTTAGTTGTTCACCGCTCCAGCTACAGTCCACAGTTGGTAAGTAAATTCATCAAATGTAGCAACTACACGTGGCAATTGAGCCATTCGTGAAGTAGTGCCGAAAAACACCCACAAATGTCCTTTTTGGATTCAAAATGTTCGGCCTTTACAGGTTGCGTCTCCTCTGCTTCTCTTTCCTCGTGTTCTCATGACGTCTGCTGCAGTTCCAAATCGCTGTGCTGCGGTTCATATCGCTTACATAAGTTTGAACGATAAAATCAAAGTAGTCCTCATGGATTTCAAAACCTGGAACACCATTGTCAGTTGTATTTCCAAGATAAAACAGATAAAAAAGCTGATCCTGTTGAATATATGTTGATCTTGATCCTTGTTCTGTTCCGAGTTCGGTCGTGCCGTTTTTGGCTTGCATAAAAAGGTTTTTTGGGCAGAACGAGGCCTCGCTTCCCCGCCAACCATGACGTCTACTCTCTCAACACAGAAACCCCACGACCTACACATCGGCAGCAGCAGGTGGAGTTTAGCCCTGCGCCTTTTTCTGGCTCCCAGGACCAGGCTGCACACAAATGAGTGCTGATGGGCTCATCTTTCCCTCGACTAAGTGCAGAAACACTGTGTGAATGGGCTTTTATTGAAAGTGATAATGAATGGATGCACACACAACTCCAAAATAATAGAAACACTTTCGGGTGCCATCAGCATAAAAAGCGTTTCACACTGATGATGGCTCACAGCTGCCCATCAGTGCCCACACAATAAACCAAAGACACACTACGCTAATCAAAAGTGGTATTTCATTTTAGTATTGATTAAAGTGATCAAGTGTTAAAGATCCGATGAGGAATCGGGTCCAAAGGAATGCTGAACTGGACATTAAGGGGACTTTTATTTTAAGAGTTTTTAAACTGTGGTTATGCTGTTTTTAACTAGTAGTTGTTGTTTTTTGAGGATCCAAGCATGAAGTGCTGAAACCTTATTGTTTTTGTTTGGGTTCATCTTCTGCTTCTTTTTCCTCTTCTTCTTCTGTCCTAAAAGTATCTGGATCTCAGAAACTGTAACAGGTGCAGCAGCCAAACTTGGTTAGGTTGGAAATTTAATACATTTCATTGGCCTATAACTGATTCGACGTGGTCCGCTCAGCTACATAGAGTCTGTATGAAATGTGGACCGTGTTGACTCAACCATTGTGGGGCGTTGTGCAAATTCTGGATTGGGGCCATACATTTTCCTATTTTATTGAATTACAATCCATCTCCTCTCCTTCTATCAATCAGTTCATTCATCATCATATCATCAGTTTCATAAGCAAGCAACTGTGAGCTTATTAAATCCCATTATGCTGACTTTCATACTTTTTGATCTATTTATCAAATGCTTACACATTGATGACAGTGACATTGATTAATTTCCGTTGTGTATTGCAGCCAAAGGATGAGCAAACGCTGAGGATGACATCTACAGTATGAAGCAATAGTGGGCATGTTGCTGCTTGTGAGAAAAAGATGATTTTCATCTACTAACCAGCCTGTAAGGATATTTGTGGAGGAGGTGTCCAGGCTCAAGATCAAAGGCACATAAGAGGTTAGACTCAATATGTTGCTGCTGTTAATTTGCATTTACGTCATTAGTCCCAAAGATGAAATTCTGATAGTGCACCACGCAGCCATAAGCAGCTGTCAAAATGAAATCAGCTCATGCATCTTATTGACAGACTACTAGATCTGATCTGTAAGGCCAGGATCGGCCTTTCTGTGTAAATATGCTTACACAGCAGTGAACTTTGCAAGTTCCAGCCAGTAGACGGTTTTTCTGAGTCCATTATTGGTTTTTATTTGCAAATGAACCTATACATCACAGAGGAGCTTAGGATGAATATAAAAATCCTGGTGGTTTAGTGGTCTCAGGCACGTACTATCTGACTGCAGCATCCTGGGCGTGAGTCCGGCCTCGGGCCTTTAACACTTATCATCCCCCTCTTTTCCCAAGTAATTTCTGTCTCTCTGCACTTGTTGAATAAAGGCCAAAATGCCCCATAAGTCTTGCCATATTCTGTAGCAAGCTTTTGTGTGCCCGATTGTTGTAAATCGAGTACAAAATTGAAGATGACAGGCTGCTATTCCTTTTGCGGTTGGGAATAATTTCCATTCCTATGAGTAGATTCGAGACTATAAGAGTCAGCAGATGGTACCCATGCTGATATGAAGGCATACTCTGTCTCAAAACTACAAAATATAAGCCAAATTTGTGAGCATCCTCCCCATTAAACCAGTGATTCATGGCTGCAGAGATAAGTCACGGGAAGTCAAAGAATTCCCCCTCTGTGATTTCTTTCGCAAATAACAACAGCTGCTATTTTCATCTCCACTCTGACCAATATTCCTTTTCTTTCCACATTCAGTTTTTTTTCTAAAGACCAAATCTTTAGCAGCTATTTATGGCAACAAACACAGACAAAGTCCAATTTTAGCACAATGATTCTTCTGTGAGCGTTTTACTAAAACATATTTTAACCGCCCCAAAAATTCCGCCTGCAGATGTGAGGCTTATTTCATCTTGAACTGATGCTTTGAAGAGAATTTCTAACTACTCACCTTTTCACAGACTGATGTGTTCTTCTTTTTGCATCAAGGATTGCTGATTAATTTTCCATTAAAAGTTCATTTGGTAGGCAGATGAGCCTGTGGAGCCTTAGTGATGACCCTCCAGCCAGCATTTAGTCATGACGCATGACATGACATCTGTATCATTACCCTTATAATTGAATGACACAGCACCTTTTAGTCCTGTAATATGGTCCCATGGGCCTGACAGTCTAATTCTCTATATATAATATACATGATGCATGAGAGTGAGTGAGTACGTGAGTGAACGAGTGGGAGA
>OMLF01050868.1:0-10179 GCA_900302615.1 Holocentrus rufus
TTCTTCTGCTCTACAGTATTTGATTGATAAATAATGATCAAGCCCCTCTCTTTTACTCAACACTACATTTCAGCTTCAGTTCTCATACAAACTATACAAACTGCGCATCCATTGCCCTCAAGACTTGATTAAGATGATAATATTATCAGCCTATATAGGCTATTAATGTATACCTAAGGTATACAAAACATTAGGTGATCATTCTGTATTGTCATAAAAGTCTTGAATTCATTTTAAACTGATCCATACACGCGTGTTGATGCAAACCCCAATCAGTTCAAATTTGCAGCAACCCAAGGAACTGTCTTATGTCATAAGAAATATGATTGACTTGTCCTGGGAAAGGTCAATCACCCTGCCTCTTTTCTGGGATGCGAAATCTGATTGGTTTCTTGTCCAGGAAACAAATCATTCAGCCCGCCTCTTCTGTGTGGCCAGAAACCTGATTGGTTCGTTGTTTTGAGAATCACGCCCCCTCCTCATGCTCTGTTTTGTGTGTGATAGCGGCTACAAAACTAGCATTTTAAAAGGTAACAACAACAACAATTCAGCGTCATCTCAAAATACAAGGTAATGATAAATATATCGGCTTGTGCATATACAGATTGAATGTAAATTACCAGACTGTATTCACTCAGTACTCTGTGTACAGAAAGGTGTTGTGTTACATAACACTGGCGGCAGGGATGACAGTGTCACAGTTTTGTAACTGTCCGTGGTAATGTTAGCTCTTCAGTTGCACTTCTTTCAGCGGAATAATTTGACAGAAATATTCTTCTAAATCGTTAAAACCTCGTGTTGAGGGGGAGTATTTCAACAGTGAAGCCTTGTAAGTGTAGCTTACAAAGTTCACCATTTATAAAACCTCTAATAGTCCTATTATAGTTTATCTGTGGTACCGATTGGCGAGTTTATAGTGACCTTAATGGTATTCTCTTGTGAGTTATCGTTTTGCAGTGGTATTTATGTGGTGCCCTTGTAATTCTCATTACGTGATTGCAATAGAAGTCCTATTAAGGGCAATCTATCTCAAGGAACGAAGGAAAGAAACTTTTTGAAGTTTGCCTGATATTGAACAAAGACTTCTCTGTTTTGACCACTAAAATACTATATCCAGCTTTATGAAAACATCCATCCTTGTTTTTGGTGCCTCTAGTGTAATTTCTAATATTTTTATTTTTTTTTTTAGATATTGTATCTTAATAAAAGTTAATTGTGTTGACACACACGACAAGCCATGGCCCAGCACCTCATTTTGGATTTTCTTGTCATCTCAGTACTGATGGATTAACATCTTTCTCTCTCTTGTCTACAGAAAGCTAACAAATCGTGAAACAACCGCTAACATGGAAAGCAAAGTGAACCCAGAGCCAAAATCCAACGGTGTGACAAACGGAGGAGCAAGGATTGTCGTGGATGGTGATGATGAAGTTCTCAGGTATGGGTGAAAAGTTGCGTGGTCAGTGGTCCTCATATTTATGCTTAACTTTAACTTTAGTAGAGCCTTTTTCATTTTCAAGAACTCATGGCCTTATAACAGTTCATGATTGAAAAATGTAAGCCTTACTATCTCACTCATTGTATGAAGCTCTGTATAAAAGCATCATCTTAGTGGTTCAAATGTTCATGTCTCTCTCCCTCTCGCTCCCTCCCTCCCCTCTCTGCTCCTCTTTTCCAACCTGCCTCCATCAAGTCCAACCGATCTGTCCGAGATGTTAGCGGAGGGGACCAAGGAGTCCCACGACAGAGCAGAGAACTGCCAGTTTGTGAAAGATTTCCTCAGAGGGCGCATCAAACGAGAGCTGTTCAAGGTTAGAGCCCTCAGGGCGTCTTGCACTGCTGCTCGCCCAATTCAAGTGATGCTGCGCAAAAAAATGGCTGTAAGCAGGATGGGGAACGGATGCGATCCACCAGGCAAATATCAATAAAGTTAGGGGGAAAAAAAACATAAAAAAAAAAAAGAAAAAAGGAAAATGCTTAATTTTAACTGTTACGTTTTCAAAGTTAGCAATATGCTTGAATTTAAATATATTCCTTGAAAAATTCTTGATTTGCAACATAATATGGTGTTTCATCTACACAATCACTCATGTAAAAAATCTTTTAATATTTGAAATGATAAAGAATTATGATCAAAACCACAATCAAAGTTGAACAGCTGGTAAAAAAATAAACAAAGTGACAATATACATTGATTACTGTGCATATAAAGGAATTTAGTAAACTTTATTTTTCACAACTGCATTTAAAGAAACAATTCAGATCAGATGATACAGGCTTTGAGAGTCTGGAAATTTTGGTTTAAGTACCTTGAAAGTGCTTGAAAAGGACTTGAATTTTACTCTCAGGAGGCTGTATAAAAACTGGTTCTGGTCAAAAATCTATTTGTCTTGTGAAATAATGAAAGTCAATCATATCTTGTTGTCTGATTCCCTTTGCTTCCTTTGTCCATTTGACGTGAAGTATAATTAACAAGGAATTAAATCATTTACTTTAAAGGTAAATTTTATATTGTAGAGCCAATTGTTTGCGTGTTAGTGTGTCTATCACTTTCTGTCTCTCTCCATTTTTGTATGTCCTGCTTTCTGACTTGAGAGGCCTTTGATAAGCAAATTTTAGGGAAAAAAAATGTCTTCATAATAGACACTATTTCTCTGAAGTCACTGAAGAGAAATGATCCTGTGTCTCTCTCCTTCTCTGTCCTTGACTGGCCAGAGGGGCACAGCAGCTCTGTACTTCGTCTACTCAGCCATGGAGGAGGAAATTGAGAAGAACAACGATCACCCCCAGCTCGCTCCCATCTACTTCCCCACAGAGCTGCACCGGCGCGAGGCTCTGGCCCAGGACCTGGAGTACTTCTATGGAGAGGACTGGCAGAACCAGGTCAGCAGAAAGCTTGGAGAGCCTCGCAGTATGTCGGTCTCATGATGTAAAGCTTATCTGGCTGAGCGTCTCACACACACACACACACATACACACACACGCACACACAGGCTGTTTTCCAGAGCATCAGCTGAGCACTGTCACACCGGTAAGTTCAAAGTTAGGTTCGTTAGATTCTCACTACGTCCAATTTTTTGCATTACTAAAATTTGCAATAGTGCAACACAGAAACAAGTCACAACCTAAAACTTACACCGAACCTCTTCTCTGTGTGCAGAGTTAGCAAACTCTGTGTGGCACACCATTTGATGGATGGGAAACTTTTTGGAGGAACAAATACAATGTGGTTAACTTAGCAGCTAGTTAGCAATAAATATAATATTTTTCCAATCTATCAGTAGCTTAGGGAAAATTTCATAGCTGTTAATTGACACTTCACCACTTGATGTGAGTGTTGTGTGGTGTGTAGGCTACATACCATAGATTTACGTCTGTGGTTCTGATGAGGATGTGAGCCAAGCTACAAATGAATCCTAATACTTTGTGTAGGAGCCAAATCTGAAGTGTTTTCTTTTCCTTTTTCAGGTTTCTCTCTTTTTCTAACCTGCTTGTTCCAGGAGATTTGTGATGTAACTGGAAAGCTTCTCTTTTCTCTCCTGCCTTTGTTGCCTCTTGCAGATCAGCCTCTCACCAGGCACCAAGCCTTATGTGGACCGCATCCACGAGGTGGGAGCGAAGGATCCGGTGCTGCTGGTGGCCCACTCTTACACCCGCTACATGGGTGACCTCTCGGGGGGACAGATCCTGAAGAAGGTGGCCCAGCGGGCGCTGAAGCTCCCTGCGACGGGCGAGGGCCTCAACTTCTACCAGTTCGAGGGCATCCACAGTCACAAGGGCTTCAAGCAGCTTTACCGGAGCAGGATGAACGAGCTGGAAGTGGACGCTGAGACCAAGGAGAGGATCGTGGCCGAGTCCAACCTGGCGTTCAGCTTCAACATGATGGTGAGGGAGTGGGGAGGGCAGGGCTGTGGGCAGGGAGAGCCAGAGCAACAAGGTCTCAGTAGAATCAGCACAAGTGTGAAGCACAGTTTAAAAAAACAGCTGATGAGATCTTAAGTTCCTCTAACTCATATCTGACTCCTTCCCATGTCAGGTCTTCACAGAGCTTGAAGAGATTGGAAAGACCATTAAGGAGGAAGTCCAGGATGCAGGTTTTGGACACGGTCATGCTGACATCATGCAGGGAGGAGACATCAACAAGTGCCCCTACTATGCAGCCAAAATGGGTAAGTCATCATATGAAGAGTTCTATTCCAAAATGAAATATCCACCATTTGAAAAAGTGCATGGAATGATTTACACAAGAAAAATAAAGTTAAAAAATCATTTTGAACAATAGGGAACAATTTATGGTGACGGCAATAATTAAACAGATTGAATCTCCCAAAACGACTCTCGTTTATTTATTTATTTTTTATTCAATTCCAAGATGTGTATTTCAAATATACATGATACATTGTGTTTATAAGAGTTGCTGTAAGGTTTATTTTCTCACTTTGACCGAGTGAGGCTAATGACTCCTGTAGACTTCAAGTCTTTGTGCTAAGCTAACACAAAATGCTAACCATGGGAACCAAACCAGTGGACATATAGAGGTGAAAATGGTATCGAACATCTTGTCTCAGTCTGGGTGAGTCAGAAAAAGGGTATTTTGCCCAAAATGTTGGATTGCTCCATTAAACACTATGTATACACAGGAAGTATAGCACAAATTATGCAATTATAAAGTATGGGTAGAGTACAGTCAGCATAGGATGGACTACATCAAATCCACCTGCCCTTTCCACTCTGATTCCTTCATTTATTGTGCATCTCCCACTTCCTCTTACCGCCTCTTCCCCCTCCCCTCTCCTCCTCCTCCTCTCGCCTCTCTGCAGCTGCCGGTGGAAACACCACCTATGCCTGCCAGTTAGCCATGATGCTTCTCAGACACCCTACCTGCCAGGTGGTACTGGCCACCTGGGTGGCGGTTCTTGCCGGATTTGCCGCCTGGTACCTCATGTGATCTCTAACAGAATCAGTCACTACTGAGCAAAGATCGGAGGACATGGCGGAAGATTGTTTCAAGTTTTTTTTTTTGTTTTTGTTTTTTTAAGATGTGCAATACCTCGACGACTAAATATGTCGCCCTCTCCAACCTCACTTCTCTTCTCTTTGTGTCTGCTGCAAAGTTGAGTTGTCCATCCTTGGTGACATACATTTTAATTATGCAAGGATCATTTTGTTGATGTATATTTCAACTTCTGTGTGATGACAGTATTGTGAAGTATGCCCAGTTTCTGATTCGCTACTTGAAATGTACGCACTGAAGCACATGGAAAAAGTTTTGATTGTATGTGGGTCTGTGGTGCTTTTCAGAGACAGACAAATGTATTTTTTATCAAATGGGCAGAATGTTAACGATACATGTGTAGCTTCATTATATCAATGATAATGCATGACACACAAGTGTTGTTACTTATCCTGGTCACAAGTGTGTAAGAAATAATTGGAATCTTTATCACTGAGCTATAAGATGAAATATGGTAAAACCGTTGCCTTTTTTCTAGGCGAGGTGTGTTTGTGATCAGTGCTGTTTGGTGTTTGGTTGCTCTGATCATTCACATGAAACGTTTTGAGTACTGACTAGCAGCTGAATAGGAATTGAAAATATTTAAACATCCACTTGGAAAGAGGATCCCTCAAAATATTCTCAGTGGGACCCTGAAAAAAATTTTGTGCATGGAATAAGACATACTGGAATGCTTTAAAATGCACTTAAGAAGTCCAGTTGTGTCATTTTTACTTAATTGGTGAAACATTAAAATGAAGAGTTAATCCTCCTTGATTTTACCTTAATGTGACACATTTTGTAATAATATTCCCGAATTATCCCTGAAATGCCACTTAAAACATAAAAGCTTGACTTTACACCTTAAATGGGAGATAACATTTTCAGTATACTATTAAGGTGTTAAGTACCATTTCAGTTATCCCTGAAATGCTGTACTAAAAGATATCAAGAACGTCCTGTACATTTACTTAGTGATTGAAGTTACTCGGATAATAAATGTTAAATCAGGAAATAATGGTTGAATCTGACTGAGGAAGATTGTCAGTTATGAATGCTAACATTTAAGACATTTAAGCTTCCTTTGAATAGGCTGCCACAGAAGAGAGGCTTACATCACCAACTGTGAAGAGTACAGAAATGAGCCACAACAGCCAGACAAAAGATGTTGTAAATAGTTCTCTGTCCCATGAATGATCATGTATTACAGAAAACTATTAACTAAATAAATAACATTTGTTTGGTTCTTGATCCTCATGCCTTGCATACATTCCAACATTGATTAGCGGTGAGCCCAGCCCTCTGTGTGTCCCCGTGTCTGAGAGGCTGCTGGCAGCTTCATAAACCTGCAGTGAGAAGCTGGAAGATCAGGCTGTGCTCTGACAGAGGCTGCAGGTGGAGAGCAAGTTTCAACATTCATCAGCTCAACTGGATTCACATTAAATGTATTGTTGATCCATTTATGGTTGGTCAAAATTCAAATTTAAAATATCTCTAGTTTTGTTTTGACCAGTCAAAATGCTAATTAAGATCGAATTACATTTTGACTTGTAAGATTGAAACTACTTTTGCCATCAGACTAGTCATATCTGATTTTGGAGATATATTCTCATTCTGACTAGTCAGTATATATATTGGCCAAAAATTGAATTCACTGTTAAACACTTTAGGAATAAATGTTTGAGCGTAGGGCCAAATTAAACCTGTTCAAACAACTGTCAGAGAAATCCACTTTGCATACACAGTTGGAGGTCATATCTGTGATATGACGTCCTACTTTAGGCTGATGGAAAACAATGCAGATACAAAGAGCCCTGAAAGTTGGACCAAAGTCTGAAATGAAAACATGCAGCTGTAACAGCTCCAGTGGTAATAGTAAAGACAACTGCTAAAATAATGATTCAGTAATGAAATCAATTATATTTATAGTAGTAATAGGGAGAAGCAGATGATTATATATAAAATTAATAGCAGTAGTAATAATAGCAATCAGAACAATGTTGCTAAAAATGATCATTCAGTGATTAATAATAAAAAGAACAATAAAACAATAACATGTAATAAGGAATTCATTCTATTCATTCATTCTGATAAAATTGAAAGCAATAGCAACAGTTGTAATAAAAACAATATTTAGCGTAGATGGGGAGGTTACATACTATGAGAATGTGGGCTGAGTGTGTTGTAAGTTGTCTTAAAGAGGCTGTGGAGAAGCTTGATGTTCTTATTGAAGCTCATTTTTATTAATCTGAACACAAAAGTCACGGACTGGAATTTTCTTTTTATCTGTAGCAGTTGTCCAGCTACCATCATCATCATCATCATCATCATCATCATCGTTTGTTTCTGTCTCCTCATTGCAGCTCATACACCCTTCATCTTCGCAGCGAAATATGTGGTCTAGGCCAAAGCTATCTTTCTTAGCAATTTTCATCAGGGTTCTTTTACGACCTAGGAATGAGAATACATCTTTCTGGTGGTCTGTTCCCAATCCAGGTTGAAAAGGTGTGGTGAACACAAGCGCGTATCTTGGCCAGGCTTTGATCAGATGCAGGTACTGAAGAATATTGCGACCATGATTCTTGTCAGCACAAGGGTTAGGACATGGAGAAAAATAAGTGTAAAATATCAGTCCATAATCACCATTCTGGTCAAGGTCGCCATTTTGAAATGTATAATATGGTTTGGAGCTTTGCATCTGCGTCAACACCCGATATTCAGAATGTTCCTTGTTGTCTCCAGTTTGACTTTCAGCAGGTTTTGCTCCCACGATGTATGTACCCTGATAAACCTGTCCGTTAAATAAATCATTCCTCACTGTCTGTGGAGGGTCTGCAGTTTTGATTGTTTTAAGATCTGGCCGTCCATTTTTAAATGGGACAATTATGGCCAGGCTGTATTGTCTCAAATTATTCTGTCGATCATATCTGCAAGAGAGAGAGAGAGAGAGAGAGAGAGAGAGAGAGAAACTAAACACATGCACCTTAACATTTGTCTCACAATCACAAACAGAAGCATTCTCTCTGGCCTTTAATTCAGTTTGTCTTGAATCTGTCTTACTTTCATTTAAAAGAATATACATGAGTGAAAATGACATCTCTGATACCCATGATACGAACACAAGAGGGCCATGAATGACCATAAATAGAATCTGAAAAAAAAAGAAAAAAAAATATTATGAGGTCAGTTATATATGTCAGTATAATCCGGCAGCTGCTGTCTGGTGAAAATGTCATTGTGCTCACAGTTTACACCAGCTAACTGCCTCAGTTGTTCGACAAGGGTCTGGCAGCAGACCAAAGACCTGAAAAACAAAGAACACCTCCTGATCCTAACCTGAACCAAACTGTGCCCTGACCTGAACCATCTCTAACTTAAAGCCTAAACTTTACTGTCTCTAAGTGCATCCTGTCCTTACAACAGCTCACACAGTGACAAGCACTAGGAGAAGCCTTTTCATGAAATTCAACATCGGCGGCTTTATCTAACATTGGCAAGTAGTGATGACATTCTTCATTTTTAGCTAACACTGCCCCACCATCCTTTGTATGGCTGCAGGCTGTTCTTTTTTTCCAGTTGAAATTTTTTCAGGAAAAAAATAAAACATTCTGTGATGTCAACTTTTTTTTTAATCAACCAGCCAATAATGACAAAAAGATAAATCTGCCACAGCACTTTGCTTACTCATGAAAGCTGTCATGAACATCAATGAATATTTTTGACTTTTTGTGTTATTCAGTAAGTTAGCCTGTGTGACTTTCCCTGAAAAGTTGAAATTGTCTTTGCTAATGTCAAGTTGTTATGACAAGGACATGAATGACACTTAATGACAACAGTCATTAATATTAAAACATTGAGTCTTGTTCATTACAGATATCATGTCAGTTATGCCGTCAGACTGTGTCAATCTAATGATCACAACTTTAAACAAGTTTTACCAAATCTGCCCAGTGTGTCTGCAATTACAGGTGTGATGGATGAATGTTGGGATTCAAAAGCAGCTCAGCCTATATGCTGTTGTATCACTGATATGATAGTGCCACTGCTACCGTGAAGCTGATTATAAAGTTGCTAAATATAAATACTTCATGTATAAACTGTAAAGTGACAAATGTCCAGTGTCTGTGTACTGTGTTTTATCTTCAGTAACTTCAATTTTAATGCAGTTTTCTCAGCTGAACTTCTGACATTACTTCTTACTACTCACGTGTTCCAGATGCCGGCCATCATCTGGTGCAGCTGGTTTTGGTCAAATTGCTGGGTAGAGGCACTGGCACCGGCATTACTGATAGCTCCTGCACCACTGGGACCAGGACCAGGCTGACTGGGACCCACAGGAGGTTTCCTAGGAACTTTTTTGTTTTTCCCAGGCTGCGCTCCTCCCGGCACCGCGAGGCTCAGCACAAGGATCAACCAGAACACAGCAACATGTGCCATCTCCCCACACACACACACACACACACACACACGTTTGTGACCAGGGGAGCCACGAGGCAGAAATTAGACAATGCTAATTCATTTGAGAGAGACAGTAAACAAACCTACTGTGCCACCAGGAGGGCAGTAGGTTAGCAGGGGGATTAAAGGGGTAAGGCTATCCCAGAGGAGGGATTTTTTCTTTGGGCTACATTTGAGGTTCACAACTTAGAAACACACACACAGCAAAAGGCAAATGATAGTTTTCATCAAAACACAGGTGACTGGAAGGGAAAACGTCTATACCAGTCTATTTCCTGTTTCCTATCCTGAGGTCCTTACTTTAAATACAGGAAAGCATTTTTTTTCAAGTTTGCTCAAGTAGTAAAGCAATAAACATCAAATTAAGGATTATAGAAATTAAACAATAACAGATAATAATTTGGTAATAAAAAGAAAGGTTCACTGTACCACTTAGTCCAGCTCTCTAATGGACTGAAAAAGGGTCCAGGAGGAATAAGGCCAGAAATCAGCTGAAAGGCAGTGAGGAAGAGATGCCTGAGGATTTGTGCAAAAATTCTCTAGAAGGAACCAATTTTTATACCCTCCTCTCTCCCCTCCTTAATGTCATATTGCACAAAAATGGTGCAAATGAGATGCAAATGGTGCTGATGCAAAAGAGCTGTTTGATCTGTTTTGCATCATTTAGTGGCCCTTTTCCACTAGTACCTACTCAGCTCGACTCGGCTCGACTCGGCTCGACTCTGCTC
>OMLF01050870.1:0-10440 GCA_900302615.1 Holocentrus rufus
CTTAAGTGTCACCTCGCTCTGCCCGACACCAGGAACTGCTTTCCTGGAAAAGGTGGTGTGTGTGTGTGAGTGTGTGTGTGTGTGTGTGTTTACTGTAACTCGCTGTGCTGATAAATTTGTCGACTGGTAGCGAAGGATGTTCCTGCCTCTTTGTCTGTTTACATTTTATCCTCATATCATTGCCAAATTAATTGTGACACTTTGGCATAATTACAACGATTGGCCTCTGTCTCACACCACTGGTGTTACTAGTGCTGGTGTTTCTCCATATGAAGACCACATTTCCCATGTAACCCGGTTTCCTATAAGCCCCGCCCCCTCTCCTTCCTTTTTCACCCCTTCGACCATCTTGTCATCGCCAGAAACTCTTGAGAGCTCCATTTGCACTGTAGGAACCAATCCTCCTGTTTTTGTGCCATAAAGCAATCCAGCAGCCCCCAACCTGTTGGCATGCGATGTAAAATGCAATGCAGAGAGGCTGCAAATCTTCTCAGCGCTGGTCTGGTTTGTTTACAGTAATTACAGCAATATCTTGAAATGAACATGATTTATTAAGGATAAGAAACTAAAGGACATTTTCAGCGTGCCTAAGTAGAAGTTATTCAAAGCGAAAATGAAGTTATGGTAAGTGGTGAGCCATGCGCTGTGATTTATTTGATAATAACAGTAATCACTATTTTTTATGCCACTTTTTGAAAGCAGTTTGTGAGGGAATACAAAAAGACAAAAAAAAATCCACATCAGAAGAATAAAAGCAGCAAAAACAAGAATTGTCATAAAAAGGGAGATCAAGGACAATCAGGTCAGATGGACGATTTCATGTCGCTCGGTGTTACTTTTGTATTTCTCTGCCCTCCATATATGCAGGTAACTGAGCGGTGGATTCAAAATACACTAATTAGCAATCACCATTTACAAAAGCAACCCTTTTACTTCGAGATGCATGCTTCACGTTTTCCGTCCGTCCCCCGGTCGTGTTGAATAATCCAGCGAGCAATCAGCGTTTGTCAAATGCAAATCCAGCAGATAAGCTGCCACCTTTTTGTAATCTGATTCCTGCCATCCCATTGCTGTGGTATCTGTTCGCTCACGGTCTGTCTGTCAAAACTTAGACAGAGAAAGCTCAAAGTTGGCTTTTTACCCCTCTCTATTTTCAGACAAGAAGGGAAAAAACGAGGACTTGATCTTATCCCTTTTATTACCGGGATATTGCAGCTTTAAATCCCTTTGGTTGCTAAGTAGCAAGTGCCCCCGTGCTCCCCTAATGGGCCTGATTTGGTATTCCGCTCTGATGCCAGGTCTTATTTTTGTATGCGAGACAAAGTGTTTTGATGGAGGGTGATTGCTGAAACGGCTGCGTCTACCAAAGGCTGTTTTTTTGGTGGAGAGAGAGAGAGAGAGAGAGAGAGTTTTATGGCCTCTCACAGTACAGTACACTGTGTGCCTTCTGCTCAAAAACAAGAACACAGTCGATTGAATTTTGGATTCGCTTCATCATCCCTCCCTCCTCCCAGCAGCTTTGTTGTCAGAGAGCAGCGTGTGTGTCTGTGTGTGTGTGTGTGAGAAAGAGAGACGTGAGTGCTTGCTGCGTATGCTTGATGCATGTCTACGTGTGTGTGTGCACGCGTGTGTGTGTGTGTGGTAAAAGTCAATTATTGCAAAAGGCTGCCAATTAATTTGCTCTCCTGGAAATGCGAGTGATATTGTAGAACACACACACACACAAACCTGTCGGCGTGCACGAGCATCAAACACACACCTCTCACACGCATGCACCATGCACACACACAGACACACACACACACACACACACTCAATTTCAATGCTCACCACTACTCAAAGGGAGGGAGAAGATGCACAAGCTGCAGACATTTGTTTGCTCCACTGTGTGGTGTTGAATGAGGTCGGGGTATGTGCGTGTGTGTGTGCGTGTGTGTGTGTGTGTGCAAGGGGGGGGGGCTCTTACTGGCAGAATTGTGAGCATTGCTCAAGGGGGCTAAAGAAGGATCAGGTGGAATTGCAATGTCTCGTCTCCAGGTATTCTGGGATCGTCTTTTTTTAGGCGAAGGGTCCTTCAGACAGTCTCGGGGCAGCGGGCGACAGTAGGCCCGAGCCGACCGTTAATCCTTCACTCACGCTTATCTGGACAGACCCAGACAATATTAATCATTAACTCCAGCATAAGTATTGTTTCCCTTTACAATGCAATTAGCTTTTACAACACGTTTTCGCCGATAAGATCTTCTATTCTTGCTAATATATGCCAAATAGTGTTTTTTCCTGATCAAGGAACAGGTAGAATAACTCATTTATATACATAGAGAAATAAAAACAGCCCCAGTTGCTCATTCCCAGCCATGTGTTAATGTGTTGATTGCAAATATTAACCCCTATTTGATATTTTTATTCTGTTTATCTGTATCCAATTGCTGGGATGTACACAGAAAGATATTTACAGGCGTCATTATTATTATTTTTTTTTATCTGATTTAATTGTACTTATATGTTTTGGTTGCAGGTGTGTGTGTGTGTGTGTGTGTGTGTGGGAGAGAGAGAATAGGGAGGAGGCTCTGAATACATTAAAAGCAGCCCCCCCCCCTCCAAAAAAAAAATGTGGTGCCAATGATGAGAGGTGGGTTGTACAGGGGGGAGATAAGGTTGTGAGAGCAGGAGGCTAAATTTAAATCGTAATTGGCCGACTTCCACAAGCTTGCGGGCATTTTAATGAGTCATAATAACTTCATTTAAAACCAGCTGAGCAGAAAATAGATTGGAGAGGAGCCTGTGGCTAGTATGGATTTGTGTTCCTTGTGTGTGTGTGTGTGTGTGTGTGTGTGTACGTGCCTGCGTGCGTGCGTGTGTGTGTGGACTGGTGCGACATTTATCCAGGACAGCACACAGAAATACATTGCTTATTTTCAGTTTTTGTTTGTGTGCTCGTCTTTCTTTTTTTTATTTTTTTTCCTATGGTAAAGAGTGATGGCAACACAGCATCATTATGGCGAAACTGTGATCGTCATGTTTTTTGTTTGTTTGTTTGTTTTTTTCTCAGATACATATCAAACGAGTTGCAGATAAAATTTTTTACATTTTCTTGTTCTCGTTCTCTTGTTTCCCTGGACCTGATTTTCCAGATTTAGTAAAGCGATTGCAAGAATTTGATTGTTGGACTTTCAGTGGTGCTTCTGTTGGAACGTGACTTCCTCCATTTCCCATAATGACTTTGGACGTCTCACAGAGAACCTGTTGCACGCAGCCAGTGGTTTTACCTGTAGGTGAGGGGAGCGAGGTGTGGAGTGTGTTTGAGGCAGGTATCTCTGCCTCCTCTGTGATGGATTTCTCCCTGTTTGACTGTTTGACTGTCAGGGTGAATGGTGGACCTGGAACGAACGCTTTGCTTCTTGATTCTGAGGGACTGACACCAAAACCCCATGTTTACCGCTCATGTTGTAAATCACTGAAATGTTGTGCTTTATTCCACGATGTATCCCTGCTGTAACTGCACTGAAAATAACTCACATATTGTTGTCTACATTCAGTCACTTATCCACTTTCTGTTAATCTTACCGAATTTTACTACAGTTTTTTTTATTAATTTCATTCTGTTTTCTTTCTTCTTTCTGCTTTCGACACTTTGAATTGCCTGTGTGGATGAAATGTGCTATATAAATCAAGCTGCCCGGCTTTGCCTTGCCTGGCAAAGAAAAATATGCCACCACACAACAAAATGGACTCATCCAAAGTACATTGCTAATAGCTGTTTTCTAAGTGTTTAAACTGTATTAGGACGGTGTAATGTCAAATTGCATTGTTTGATGCTGTACTGGCTAGCAAGCTACAGCTAACTGTAGCTTGTGGTAGTGAACTATGTTTAAAAAGAACATCTCTAACATGAAGTTTTTTCTTGTCATCTAAGTAGCTTCAAAGTAAAACAACTTGAAAATACACAGAATCCACATCAAACATGGCTGTAGATTGTGACCGATGTGTCCTGCCTTCCATCGGCTAAATCAGCTGTAATGCTGTATTTTTGCTTTGTTTATTTTGCTTTATTTTCTTCTTCTTCTCATCCTTCTTATTTGTTTTACATTTATTATTATTATTATTATTATTAGATTTATTTTTTCTATTTTTTTATTTCATTTATTTTTTGAAGTACCAGTGGCTTGCAAGCTATATTCATCAGTCTCAAAAGTTGCCAACTTGTAACAACAACAGTGTTCACAATAGCCTTTTGTTAGCATACTAATAGTAATTTTCAGCTAATTGTAATGAATACCGTGATAACATCATGAATTGCAATATTTCTGGAAATGGTTCCACGACAGTTTGACACCACAAGACAGTGTTGCAACTCTTTATATATAATGTATGAGCATTAATGCAAACAAGTAAGTGTGTTAAAGTGCCACAGGAATGTTTTCATGTGTTTGCATGAGCCATGTTGTCTGACCGAGGGCAGTTTCGCATCTTGTAAAACGTCCAGTCTTCCTTGCTCGGCTAACCCTCAGTAGCTGACAGGCCGCTGAACGCTCACTGATGGCCTCCACCAAGAGCATGTCACATCAAATCATCGAGCGCTCCCTCCCACCAATGCTCTCCATGTATTGTTGCCATCATCTGCTCCCGAGCAAGACAGGAATTCATACCTGTAAGTGAGGAGATAGTTATTGGAGGAGACAGACAGCGTGTGACCTGCTCACTGCAGAGTAAAAGTACTGTTCCTAAAGAAAAAATGTCTCAAAATGATCCAGCACTTAGCACAACAGTGTAGCCTTGTTCCTGTAATGATATAACAATGTCTAATACATTGCAGTAGCTATTAGATTTTTGCTGTCACCATTTCTGAATTTAGCCCTTGGTATGCACTGGCATCTGCAAAAAACTACCAAATGTGACTGTTTTGCCATTGTGTCATGACAGTTGGTGTAATCAAGAAGCTTTTGCATGAGTGGAGGTCTGATGCATCTCCTATACAATTGTTGCTCTGTGAGGTTATTGGCCTCAGTCATGCACAGTGGTAAAATTCAAGGCTGTGGCTTGTTTCTCTTTATATCTTAAGTGCAACGCGTGACAGTCAGATGAATGAAAAATAAATGTAATTTCTGAGTGCACACTTAGTGCTTCCAGACAGCATAATACACAATGGAGAAAGAGCCTCATTAGTCAACATTAGAAAATAGTTTGTTTTATGTGTCGCATACACGGTTATTTTAATAAACAATGTCCATCCCAAGTGTTTTTATTTTTTTTTTCTTTTTATTGACAATTTGTTCCAATTTGCTTCAGCATACTAAAAATAAGTATTTGTAAATTGGAATGAAATGGCATTATGGGTTATTTTTCAGGGGATCTAGATTATGTTACAGTGCCAAATGGGAAAATAAGCAGGGTGGGGAGGGGGTTGATTTGTTTGTGACATAAATCGTAATAAAAGTAAATATTCTCTCAGGCACGACCTTTTTACTGTGTTATGTAAGTTGGCCAATAGCTCTGGGAAACTTTTAGATCAATTTCTCTGCACAGATTAGAAAGCTATGAATCCCATTTATGGAAGAGCTCCCTCATGAAATGCTCTTTGAAACTTTTATATTTCGGATGAAGAGAGAATGAACCCCGGCTAAGCAAAGATCTGCCGACGGCACTTTCATGTGGGGGGAAAAAAGAAAGCAAGAGAAAGTGAAAGGAAATAGAGAGAGCGAGGGAGAGAGGGGAGAGAGAGAGAGAGTGAGAGAGAGAGAGAGAGAGAGAGGGAAGATAAAAGCACTCCCAAAGCCATCTGGAAGTAGCCAGGACACACAAGGATTGCTTTTATGCTACTAATTCCACTGGGAGGTGCGACATAAAAGCAAAGCATGGATATTGTGTTATAACTGTTGAAAACAAGCAAGTGGCCCCGGAATACTAATTTGGGCGGTCAGAGGGAAAACCATTTCAATCCGGGAGTAAACAGGCTTTTTGTAAAGGCCCCTCAGAGGATTTTTTGCAGGGTTTATGTATTGATATGCAACTATTGGTTGACTATCTTTCAGACAGTTTCTGAAGCACTGTGTGGGCCGGGCTGGCTGCTCCGAGTGTTTGATGATGATGATTAGCCACTGGCAGCATTTACATGTACAGAGCAACCTGGTTATTGGCTGTTCTCTCATTGACATCTCCTCCATGTTAATGATTGAATCTCCCTGATAAACCAGTGAACAGTTTACTCCTGATCTCTCGTTGACTGAGAGAAGTATTTGTAATGCAGGGGAAGCAAGTCATGATCTCAACAGTAAAACCAAAAGTGAAAGCAGTAAGATGTGTTGTAGTGATTGGTTTAATATGATTAAGCCATCAAGCCAGGTTTCCCATAATCTACAGTCGTATTATTCCTATTATTTTTGCTGCTGTAGGAGCTTACCTAGGTTATGACACAAAACTCATAAAGAATCCTGCTAACTGGTTTAAAAGAATTCTCCATTTTTTACCCAGACTGAGACAAGATGTTCAATACCACTTTCATCACCGTACGTCCACTGGTTCGCTTCCAATGATTAGCATTTCTTGTTAGCTTAGCATAAAGACTTGAAGTCTACAGGAGTCATTAGCCTAGCTCCATCCAAACGAAAAAATAAATGTTACAGCAACTCTGAAGCTGTCTTATTTACACAGTGTATCATGTGTGTTACGCAGTAATGAAACAAATACAATGATTTTTTTTTTTTAATGAGAATTGTTTTAGGATAAGTTAGATGGTAGGAACTGTAACCGCTGAACATATGTGTTGAACTGGAAGAAGCATAAGACTAAGAAGAAGAAGAAGAAGAAGAAGAAGAATTTTTAAATGCAATGCTAGCAGCAGGAGAAGCTATGATTCATTTATTCCCATATTTTCAATTTTAGCTACAGCGCTCCTGGATGGCTGATTTTCCCCAAATTTTACACAGTACTGCAAGGCCCATAGGTACACACACCCCCAAATTTGGTACTGCTAGGCCATTGCTAACCTTGTCTAAGTGCTGCTGAAATCTGATTGGACGGCCAATAGTGGCCACATTTTTGAGTATGAGAATGTCCTGTCAGAATTCAGTGTAGACTATTGCACTGAAGAAGTTTGCAAAATTTCAACTGAATCGGACTCAAGATTAATGAGTTATGGCTATTTAAACTTCTAATGCTGCCACAGCGCCACCTATTGGCCAAATGGCGCCAATTGGTCAGGACTACTCAGAAGTCATGTCTACATATGTCCACCAAATTTGGTTGCAATAGCAAAAAGCATTAAGGACATATGACAGTTTATGTAAATCAAACCCCAGTTTATGTGACAGTGACAGCTTATTGTAGCAGAACCGTATGAAATATCAAAAATCCGAAAAAGTGATTTTTTCCAGCTTAGACCAGAGATGGTCTGAGGCAAATTTGCTGAGGATTGCTCAAAAATTGTAGGAGGAGTAGCGAAAAAGAGTTTTGGGAAAAATTCAAAATGGCAGAAAATCTATCTCGGCACAAATGGGCAGGGCGATCGATTCGGCGGGACCCACAGAATCCAGGGAAAAGGGAATTTTGTTTCTGCGACTTATGGTTCAAAAGTTATAGGCCAAAACGTAATGTTTTTGTTATAGCGCCCCCATCTGGCCAATCGGTGTAATTTTTTTTGTCTGAGTAGTGGGGGGAATTTCGAACCTACTTGCCAAATTTCAGAGATGTAGCTCTTGCAGTTTCTGAGCTCCAGATAGTTTTAGAAAGGACCCACCCAGCAAAATTTGGTTGAAAAGACATTGAAAAGGCGTCTTCGGCATTCGTCTAAACCACGTCTAGATTTAGTTGAAAAGTGAAAGGTGAAAAGCCATCATATCCAGGTCGTTTAAAAGACGTCTCCATAAAGGCATCTCTATATTGTCTAAATTTAGTTGAAAAGTGAAAGGTAAAAAGCCGTCATTTTCAGTTGGTTGAAAAGACGTCTCCATAAAGAAGTCTCTATATTGTCTAAATTTAGTTGAAAAGTGAAAGGTAAAAAGCTGTCATTTTCAGGTGGTTGAAAAGATGTCTCCATAAAAACGTCCTCTACTGTCTATATTTGTTTGTAAAGTAAACCTAATTTCAACAAGGAATTCATGATTATATATTTATTACATTAAAACATAATGATGTGATGTTATAATATAATAAATATATAATCGCAAATTTACGGTTGAAGTTGCTCTCAAAATAAGACAATTAACAAAAAAGTATCAATAAAACTTTGAAGCAGTGAATGTTGCAGTTATTGGCAACTATACTTTGACTGTCCAATTAGCCACTCTAGCTCAGTAATGCCAAGGTTTGAATAGTGCCAAAGTCATGCCCCTTCCGGTGGACCACCATGTGCCCATAAATATGTATGGTGGTCAATAGCTAGAGCAAAATTTTTGATCCCATTGAACAGTACCACGAATGAACTATGAATTTTTTTGCAAAAAAACAGACCAATCTTCAATGACTATTTTTGGGCTAAATTTGGACCAAATCGGATGGACTAAACACAGCCCAATTTTCAACGACTATTTTTGGGCTAAATCTGGACCAAATCAGACGGACTAAACATAGTCTGCCTCTCAACGACTATTTTTGGGCTAAATCTGGACCAAATCAGACGGAAGAAGAAGAAGAAGAAGAAGTTGGAGTGGAAGAAGATTTTTTAAGTGCAAACCTCAGTTTAATTCTACTACAGTGCCACCTGTTGGCCAAATGGCACCTAATTTGTCCTGGTCACTCAGGCTTCATATCTACACGTCAACCAAGTTTGGCTGCAATAGCACACAGCATTCAGGAGCAATTATAGCTTTTGTAATATAAGCCCCACCCACAGCATTCAAGCAAATTCTGAAGGCCATTGACTGCAAAACCGTATGGAAAATCAAAAATCCAAAAAAGTAACTTTTTCCAGCTTGGTCAGGAAATGTTCTGTTCCAAATTTGGTGAGGATTGCTCAAAAATTGTAGGAGGAGTAGCGAAAAAAAATTCAAAATGGCAGATAACTGAAGCACCTGGCATGAAAACTTCTATTGGCAAACTTGTTTGTCATAACCAGAGGAATCATTTGACACCAAACACACATCCATAGGTAAATGTCAGCAGGAGAAGCTATTGTTCATTTTCTCCGATATTTTCAATCGAAGCTACAGCACCCCCCAATGGTCGATTTTCCCCAAATTTTACACAGTACCGCAAGGCCCATAGCTACACACACCCATCAAATTTGGTGCTGCTGGGACATCGGTAACCTTGTCTAAGTGCTGCTGAAAGCTGATTGGCAGATGGCGGCCATATTTTTTGGAGTATGAGAACGCCCTGTCAGATATCTGTATGGACTATGGCATTGAAGAAGTGCAAAATTTCAATTGAATCAGACTCACGCTTAATGAGTTATGACTATTTCAACTTATAATGGTGCCACAGCGCAACCTATTGGCCAAATGGCACCAATTTTGTCAGGACTGCTCAGAAGTCATGTCTACATATGTCCACCAAATTTGGTGGGAATAGCAGAAAGCGCTCAGAAAATATGTCACTTTTTGTAAATTTAGCCTCGCCCACAATAATTTGACAGCTTATTGTAGCAGAATCGTATGAAATATCAAAAATCCGAAAAAGTACTTTTTCCGGCTTGGGCCAGAGATGGTCTGTGCCAAATTTGGTGAGTATTCCTCAAAAATTGGAGGAGGAGTAGCAAAAAACAATTTCTGACAAAATTCAAAATGGCGCAAATGGGCGTGAATCCATGGAAAAAAGAATTTTGTTTCTGAGACTTACGGTTCAAAAGTTATAGGCAAAATTGTGATTTTTCTGTTATAGCGCCCTCATCAGGCCGATTGGTGTATTTTTTTTTTTTGCCTGAGTAGTGGGGGAATTTCCAACCTACCTGCCAAATTTCAGAGCTGTAGTTCTTACAGGTTCTGAGCTCCAGATAGTTTTAGCGGAGAAGAACCGGAAGAAAAATAATAATAATAGCCCTAACAAATACAATAGGGTTCCTCGCAGCTTCGCTGCTTGGACCCCTAATAATAATCCTAACAAAAACAATAGAGTTCCAGCAGCTTCGCTGCTTGGACCCCTAATTAATAAGCCTAGGTAAACTTACTGATGGGGGATCTACACGTGAGGTAATATTCTCACTAGGGCCCGACCGATATGGATTTTTTGAGGCCGATGCCGATTCCGATATTGGGCAGAAAAAAATTCCGATAACCGATTAATCGGCCGATTACTTTAAAAAAAATATATAATGAATAAAATAACTTCTTTTTTGGTTCCATAATGCTTACAACAACAAAGATATGAATTACAGGCAGAACATTTTACTCTTTCACAATACTTTGTGCTTTAGAATTTGTTTAACTTTACAACAGAGAGGAATTTTCAAGTACAAAAACATGCAAAAAAGCATTAAACCTCTGGGAAATTATATAACCTTAAAAA